>MU227213.1:1235302-1246619 GCA_018584345.1 Thuja plicata
TACATGTCTAGTTGGCATGTTGATGTGTCACTCCACTTGATGTGTCGGCATCTTGAATTGTGTGTAAGGAGATCATGGCTGAAATGGTTATGATGGATTCCTATGACACGTAAGAGCTATTTCTAGGGTTCCTATTTTCTTGGAGAATGGTAAAGCCCTAATACGGCTATCTTTGGAAGTTGTGCTAAAAAGGAAAGTGCATGATATAAGCATTTTTTAGGGTTGCAGATAGATATAGAAAAAGAGTGTATTTTTGGTATGATCTGGTGCTACTGGATTTGTCTTTGAGTGTCGATTGTCTCCTGAAAGAACTTGCATTGCAAGTGTGTTGTAACTGTTGTGTTGAAGTTAATACATTGTGCAGGTTTTGGAGTGCTGGGGTTTTTTACCGAAAGGTTTTCCCCAGGGTAAATCATTGTGTCATTCTCTATTTTCTATGTGCATGGTATATGGCTGCAATATCATTGTTAAAGTAGTTAACAAATCTGAAATTGTAAGGATTTAAAAGAATTTGCACTATACTTTCCTTTAGACATTAGTGTAGGAAGTTGTTTCCACACCTGAGTTTCCTTACAATAATCTCTATCGATCATGTGATGATGTAAAATTTGCCAACTAACTCAAAATCACAAATTTGGAAAATCCCGATAACTTTTTAAAGATTGGTGCAAATGTGGAGTTATGTTCAGAAGTATGCGAAGTTGAGATATCAATGCACTAATTTTCCAAGGTTGAGTCTGAGGAACCAGGAAAGAACCCCAAGAAGAAAATATCAAGTGTTAAAAGGGAAGACTTTACCAAGATGGTTTAGTCTATAACTGCTTATGTGAAGCACATTGCCTATGATCTTTCCTCAAATATTAGAGAAAGATTCCCTCCAGTCAAACTACTTGAATCCATGGCTATTGTATTTCCTCGGTATTGGAGTATCAATTATTCAAAATATTTTTGAACTAAGCTACTAACTTTGATAGATGATTTTTGCAAAACCAAAGATTTTAATATAGTAACTCTAAATGGAATTTTAGATGAATCTCGTTTGAAAGAGAAATCAAGTCATTATTCACAGGCAATGAGGGAACAATATAATATGATGCAGAACCCCCATGAAGATGGATCAATAACAAGGCTTTGGAAAACTCTACCTTAGAGAAAAATGTTGATTGACTCAATATCATAATTTTTCAAGCTTGATAATTTATGTCTGAGCATGATTTTAGGGTTGGTGGAGAATGAGAGAGTTTTTAGTGCTTTGGGGTTCCTAAAGTCAAAGTTGAGAAACAAACTAGACAAGAATTTGCAAAATTTCTTGAGGCTCTATACATCCAAGTATGATGTCAATACTTTTCCTTATGATAGGGCACTGAAAATGTGGAGGAAGAAAAGTCAAAGAAGAGGGTTGGGAAACATGTCAAACCAAAGTGGGAGTTCCAGAGAGAATGGTGTCAGTGACTCATGTACTGGTACTGGTAGCATTGAACTTTGGTTAAGCGGAGGTATGCAGAGTGAAGAAAACATAGCAAAGAACCAAGGAAGCTATGATGTTTATGGCGATGAATCTGAGGATCCCGATAATGAGATTAGGTGGCAACTTGAATCATTGTCGAAGTAGCAAGTCCTAGGTATTTATTAAACTTATTGTTGTAGTCTACTATCAGTCTTTGTATTTCATCATTAATCATGCACAATAGCATATTCCAATGTCAAAAACATGAATGTGGTTGATAATGTCATTATTTCTATAATTAATAATGGTTTTCATTTGCATTATTCAGCTCATATGGTACAATTCTTGAATATTTTCATTACTTTTTTTTGAAAATATAGCAATTCATTTGATGTAATTCATAGAGATTCTCATTAATTTATTTACAAATATGATACAATGTAACAATTCATTCATTAATAGTAGTAAGTACACAACTCTATGTGATTATGTTTGCAAAATTCAATGACTCAATAGTACAATACCCTTAGCAAATGACCATGAATTCCATTTTATAGAAACAAGGGAGCAACAAGAGTTTAAGGTTGATTTGCCTCATGTGAAGTCTCAAAATCAAAATCAGTAAGACAAGTACAACATCTCTGCAACTGTGTGTTTCTGCATTTGACATGCCAGTTTAGTAAATTAGCAATAACATCTGATCTGCTACATTAATCTTGTTCAAAAAACAAAGCTCAAACTTTAAACTCAGTTCAGGCCATTAGAAATAAAATAAAGATATGATTGAAAGTACTTTCACATACTATGATTGATGAGATGATTTTGCCCATTTTTTTAGTATGCTCCATTTTGCATCATTTGGAAGGTCAAAATTTTTCAAGTTATAGTAAATGACTTGTAACCTTATCATCCATCCATACTTGGAAGAGTGAATTGAAAGCAATGATCCATCCAATATTGCATTCAAATTTGTCAATGGTTTAATGCAATTTGCAATTTCTTCATGAGTTGTGTCCTAAGAAAGCTTTCCTAAATCAGATGTCATTGTGTCCTCCAACTTTTTTTGGTAAGCTTCTCTTCCAACGAATTCCATTGATGAGTTACTAGGACCAAGACCAGGATTTGGCAAACCAAGACTTATCATTTTGATTGTTTTTGATGCATCTTGGCGAGCTTTCTCCCATATACGGCCACAATTTCCTCTCCTTCCCTTAGTTTCTGACATTTTTTAAAGACAAATGTTGCCTTTATTGTTGTATGAATGTGGTCATTAATTCCCTTACTTGCCAAATACCTGTCACTAGTTTTGTTGATTTGTTGCAAAATCTGTTTTGCAATATTATCTCTCTGAGAAATATTTTTATTCTTGTCAACGTGCTCTTTGAGCTTCCCAAAAACATCTCTAAGACTTTCATTCAATTCAAATGAATCACAAAAATTACTCACCTTTATTCTCCCCCAAATGTCTTGTTTGATTTGCTTGACTGTATTTTTTACTTTGTCATTCAAGTTGTTTTCATAAGTTTTAATTGTATTATTTGCCTTCTTTAGCTCTTCTCTCAATTCTGACTTGTATTCACTTTGTTTTCTTATTTCCTTTGTTTTATCTTCCCATTGTTTTGATTTTACACTCCCATTCTCCAATACCTTATTTAAGCTATTGTTTGCACATGTCGTATTCCCCATGATTTTGTATAAATGTACTGGAGAGGCTTTTTCATCCTCAACTTTTTTATTGCTCTCTTCCAATTTTTCCCTCAAAATTTTCAGTTCTGCGTCCATATGTTCTTGTTGTGGAATTTATTCTTTGGAGGAATAATTATTTATCCTGTGCTATAATTCTTGGCACCTGTTATCTATTGCTTTCTCCTTTGCCTTTTGATTTGCCAGGTCTGCCTGTAACTTTTCTATTCTTCCCAGAAGCTTTCCTTTCTCTCTCTCCAACTTCATCACTGAACTGTAGACCACTTGGTTGGTCATTTTTGACATATTTATCTTGTTCACATTTTTAATTTTTGATAAATCCATTTGGAGGGTGCTAACATGAAATTCATAAGGATCTAACTGAGTCTCTGGTGGATTATTATCTTTAGCTAGGGGCATAACAACCATGAAATCCATCATTTCTTTATTTGGGTCATATGTGGGAAATAATCTATTTGATGCAGGTTTTGTATCATGAGCTACAACAACTGCATCCCTCTTTAGTGTCTTAGTATTTTGTCTATTCCTATTTTTTGTTTGTTCAAAGTTAGTTACAAAATCATTGAAACAAAAATCAGGGTTTTCTGATACAATTGAATTTTTGAAAGGTGAAATAGAACTTGTAGTGATATACAAGCTTCTACCATAGTTCTAATAATTATGCCATGAGGATTAGTAACGGTAACACCTTGACCCATTACAAGTGGAGTTTTTGGACTGTTTAGAGGGTTTTGTCTTGAAGGTGTGGCAATTGTTGGACTCATAGTCACAAACATCATTGGCATTATTGTCATAACCTTTTGATTCTTCACACTACCTTGATCTTTGGGATCCATTGATTTCATGTCCAGTGGTAATATCCTTTTCATACCACTATTACTACCCATGCCATCTCCACTAGTAAGAGTGGCACTTGATTCAGATTGAATCTGAGTGCTTGGGAAAGGTAGAACTAGATTTGAAGCTGGAACAAATGAAGGTGCAAGGGTATTAGGATGAGTAGTACCTTTTTTTGATGAAACTCCAATTACTAGTGTCTTGCCACGTTTTGGTGGAGAGTGTGTGGCAAGTGGAAACCAAGGCTCTTGTTCTGTGGAACCCAAACCACCCCAACCTAGAAAACCCATTTTTTCTATAATCCCTACCCCTTTGTTATATTTTTCTTTTGTGGACACATCGACTCCAACAACAATTGAGTATACATCAATAGATGTGGGATTCACAAAATCCTGCCGTACTCATTATATTGACGATCATCATTATTTTTATATGCTTCAGCCGGATGCTCCTCATTCCATAAATCGCTAAGTATTTGATCCTCTTCCACTTCATAAAGATCTACAGAGGTCTTTGGCTCACTGAGATTCTTCCTCATTTCCCAAAAATCAAAAATTTTGGTTTGATTCCAATTACCATGTTTACATTGACCCACTAGGTCTTTTGGAATAGCTTTTGTAGATAATTGAGTAGCTATCTAGTAGAAATTGTAGGATGTCTTGTACTGCACTTTTCCTTTATGTTTGTGCAATGCCATAATTTATGATGAAAATTCTTGTATTTAAATATTATTTTCAGTGGCGTATTTCTCCATCTCTTTGTTGACCTTGTCCCAAGACTCCATGTTTTTAAATTTTTCTATGAATGGGATACTCTCATGTTGAAATTTTCTTATGGAGTTCCCATTCTCTCTAAGCTTTGTTCCATTTATGTTGAGTGGATCATACTACTAGTGAATGTCAACATAAAAATGAAAAATTGTAAAAAAACCTATGCCACTTCGAATCCTCTTCTCTCAAATGTGAATCCTCCAAATGAGAAAGGCAAGGAAGAAACTATCATTTTCTTTTTTTGACCACTAAAGAGTACATCTGTGCTCTCCATCTACTGTACACATTTCAATGTAAATACCCTCTTTGTGACATGTATTATAAGTTTGTAGGGTTCTACCACTAAACTGTAAAACCTTAACAAAGTGTAGTCTTCCATGAAGTACCAGTCAGCCAATTGTATTTCACTTCGAAGTTGAATGCAATCTCCACAAGATATAGGCAATATAGGCATTGGAGTGCCTATAATTTTATGATACATTGGTGCCAAAAAGAAGTCTACAAAATTGTTATAATTCCTTCTATTATCACCCATCCTTATCTCAGGTGTCCATTCATATATTGGATTTTGGACCCGACTTTGAAGCTTGTTTGTCTAAAATATTGCATGATGCTTTGCTAAAAGAAGATAAAACAAGTAGGTTGTGAATCTAAATGTCTTATATGAACCTCTTTTAATCATCAGTAATCGTTCTTTCATGCAATGAACAATGTTCTCAATAAAATTATATTTTACTGGTTCTTTTTCACAATGAATATGAAAAATCATTTCAATAATGTTGGCACCTACTTCTTTGTTACTGTCCGATCCCAAACAAAATTCTAGCAAGGAAATACTATCCCGAATCCATTGCACAAAAATATCATAATCATAAGGAAGCTTATAATTTGGATCCAGACTTGAACTGCTTGTTATTCCTCTGATATATGAATCTTTCTATATTGCATCTATTTTTTCATAATTCTCTGCCACCTTTCCCAGGTCAATGTGCACGTTTGAGTTTTGTGCTTCAAACCCTAGGTCCAAAATACAAGAAAATTTAGTCTCGGTTATCGATAAAATTTTATCCTCAGTATTTTTATTGACAATTTCTTTTCTATTTTCATCACAATTTTCGGTGCAGACCATGATAATTTCTGGACAAGGGAATACTTGAGGTAACGCCATGCGTGCTGACCCAAAAACCCACGCTGCAATTTTATTTATCGTTGCCTTTACCATGTTGTTAAATGGATAAATTTTTTAATCCTTCATTGGATCTTTCCACTTATTTTCATGTTCAAATCTAATTTCTATGATTCTCTTATTTCTATAGATAACAAGATCATAAATATCATGGAATTCATTAGTGAAACTTGGTGTTTTAACCAGTTTATGGAAGTCTATTATCTTTGTTTCCTGTCTTTGCCTTTTACTCATAAACTTGGGATTTGTTTTGCCCATCGTAGTATTACTATTTAATACACAACTAAAATTAAAATAATTCTACACAACTACAATTTACAGGGGTGATTCAACGTTAAACCCTAATTCTAGTTCTATAATCTAAATAGTAAACCATGAGATTTGAAAAATTTAAAAGGCGGGACGTATGTGCTCAGGATTTTGCCCGTAATTTTAATTTGTGCAGACTATGAATGGCCAGAGAGCTGAGAGACTTTGTTTCATTCATCAATACTCAGCCTAGAAGTCGTAACCCCTTTCTGAATCTCCAATACTAGTTAGAAGTAGAACTGAAAAACTTAGATTGAAAACCTAACGGGCAAACATTGTACAACCGTGAGTACTGAGTCATAAGTTGTGACTCGTGTTAACTTTTATTGCTTCTTTATGAAGATAGATATCTGATGTTGCTATGACATGTGTCACTTAATCATTTGAAATTACAACTTTAGCCGAAGACTCAAAATTGACCTTATTGCTTATTAGTTATTATATTTATTAAATTTTTAGTTTTATAGTTTACTCCAATTTAGATTTTAATTATATCTAGTTGAGGGATAATTCATGACACGTGCCTTGTTTCTGGGGGAGATTTACAAAAAGAGGTGATTGTTCCCCAAATTGGCCTGAAATACACCTTCGCCCTATTGGTACTCCTAAATTTGGAACAAATTTGGAGTGACCATGTATTAATTTTCAGACAAGCAAAAGTAAGTACCTTTGAAAAATTGTGTAAGAAGGCTCAGTTGGAGTGATTAAAAAAGGTGCCCGGATGATTTTTATGAGATACAAATTTGGAAGAGGCATTAATGCCTTTCATTTGATGTATGCAGTGGGTCCCAGCTCCTAAATTCCAATTTTGACATGTTTCTGGAGTAGTCATTTTGAGGGGGTCACCTAATTCTGCATCTTTGCTAATTGCCAATTTTCTGTCCAGAGCCTACTTTGCTTTTGAATATCTTACACCATGTTAAGTTTCATAAGCCATCACTTTGAGAATGTGTTCCATGCATATCAGAGAGCTTATGTTTTAAACCTTAGGTCATTCCGAATCCGTTTGATAAGTTTTCATACTTCCCAAAGTTGGTTGTTCATGAACTGTCTGCATTTTTGTCTTGTCTAGAAATCTGAATAGCCCAGTTTGACATGTTATAACTTTTGACCAATTCACCCAATTGAGAAAATTCTTTTTGTAATGTGTTCCAGTGGTCACACACTCCATATTTTCCAGCCTGTAGATCTTTATGAAATCAGATGATAAGTTTTCAAGAACCATTCTGACAGTGATTAAATCTGATTTCTTGTGTTTTCAAATTCAGAATTACTAAGTGACCTACTTTTAGGTCTTGAAAGTCTGTACCCGAGTGAACATTTTGGATAATTGAAGGTTGACCTGCATTATAAACCTAGGAATGAACTCCTTTAAAGATTCCCAAGCATTGACCAATCTGGTTGATCACTTTTCTTTGCCGATTCCGAACTCGATTTCTGCATATTTACTGTGTTAAAATTCAGGAAGTGTTAAAGTGCTATCTTTGCAGATCGGTATCAGTTCAGAAGTTTCTTTTTAGAGGAAGACAACTGAGGGGTCATGTTCTACATATCACATTCAATCAAGCTCCAGATGTTGGGTTTCTAGAAGATCTTTTTGATGACCCTATGAGTTCAGTTTCAAAGGCAGTTTGTTCAGTTTGCGGTGCGGAAAAGAGTTAAGTTTACGAAATGCCCTACTTTGCCAGTGAATAACTTTTGGCCAGTTGATTCTTTTGACGAATTTATTTTTTCATTGTCTTGCAAAGCTGATATACTACTTCCAATTCAGATTTGAGCCCCCTATTAATCCATTTGTCAGCCTTTTAAAATCAATTACGGCGATTAAAAATCATTTTTTTGACAGTATGTTTGCAGGAATAGAATAAAAATGGCATTTTCAAAGGTTAATATCTTTCGACTCGGGTACAATAATGAGATGCCATTTTGGGGAATGATAGTCTATAGATCAGAGAATGTCCCTGTCAGAGGGCAAGGTCTGATCAAATCATTATGTCAGTTTTCAAAGACAGTTCCGAAGGCCAGTTGTCGTAGTTGTGATCAAACTGCAGAAGTGTTGAAATGATTATAAATGTCACTAGTTGTACTTAATGTTTGAAATTTAATATGTGGGCAAGAGGAAATAGTGCAAGAGGACTTTCAAATAATACAAGGCAACAATCAATGCCATCCATCTGGTTAGTTTCTATTTAACATTTTGCCGAAAGGTCTGCATGTCAGGATTTCAGTTTAATGTCAGTTGCATTTTCATTTGGGACCGCTTGCAACTACAGTGTCAGAGGATTTTCTTAGGTGTCTTCTAGTTTCAAATTGGATGGGCCCGCATTAAACAAAATGGAAACATTGACAAGTTATAAATCGGTTGAAAATCAAGTAAATGTCCATGCAATATGAGGATAGACTTTTGAAATATCAGAATGTTGCATTTGAATTTGAAAATGAAGAGGCCCATGTTTCACATAAAGGGGACTAGAAGAGTACATGTTGCAATGTTGTTATGAATTGAAAATCAATCTTTTAAAAGCCAACCCTGCGTAGCATTTTGTGGGGGCAGGTTGAAGATTTTAAATACTCAATACAAATTACTTTGTAGTCCACCATTGAGAGAAGTCTGCGCAATATACATGGGGAGCAGCAAGACAAGTTTGTGCAGACAGTAAGGGAAGAAAGGTTGCCGACATTGCTACATGTTTAGCATCCAATTCACGCCATGAGGGACAATTCCAATGTAATGGAACAGGGGTCAATATAATATGAAAATGCTCAGACAATGAAGAAGCTTATGCTACCAAAGGAGGATGTTTTATCTTTTAAACATTAAAACTACAGACATTGATGGGAATCTATACATTGTTTTGAATGTTTTGTTTAAAACCTTAGCATTCCCAACAATTAGCGCAGACAATGAAGATTGGGGGGGGGGGGGGGGGGGGGGGGGGGGCAGATTTAATGTATTTCTCTGCTAACTAATTAGTGTAGCAACCATGACAGAGGGTGTGAACTATTTGAACAAAGTATTAGGAGCTTATGCAATTTGTAAATGTAAAACCAAATTCCCAGCTGTCTGCGCAGACTAATGAAGGATTGATTGGGCTATTTTGTTTTGAATTTTGCATAGAGTAAACACCATGCAAGTAGCAGAGATTGGAGGGAGGATATAGTTTTTAATGTATTGATCCCAGATAACATTGCAAACAGAGATTACCAGCTGCTGCCATAGGTTGAGAAAGGAGGTTTTCAAGGTTTTTAAGTTAAAGTCTACAATTTTGGCTCCATAAGGAGTGGTGCCCTGACCTCTGGGGGACATTGGTGGCCCTTATTTGAAAAGAAACAAAGACATTAATGAACAACACTCAAGAACAACACAGAATATGCTATGGTTTTTTGGGAGAAGTTTGAAGTTTTTTGAAAGTTTTGATGTCAAATTTGAAAAAGTAAAACCATAGGGAGGGGCGTTTTGACCCATGGAACCCATTCATGGCCTTTGTTTACAGAGCTTCAGTGCCATTAGTGAGCAGCTTTTGCAGCAAAGTCCCAGGAAAATGCAAAACTGTGTATTTTCAATGTCCCACATTCAGTGTGCAAAGGGCTTTTTTGATGTTTATATGGTAAAACACTAACATCCAATATAAAGAGACAGCCCAGAGGCTCTTGGAAGGCCTTTGAGGGCTAGGGGTCGAATTTCAGAGGCTCTACACAGTGTTTTAGTGCAAAATCCAAAAATGGCTTTAAACTGTGAAAACATATATCCCACATTCATCCGGGGAAGGCAAAATGAAGTCCATATAAGCAAAACCAAGAACTTAGTAGTTTGAAGTTGAAGAGGAGACTATCCATGCGCACGCCCTCATCCGACTACCTCAATTTTCGTGCCTGAAAATGAAGTAGAACAAATTTTGATGAAAAAGGCAGAAGCTGTTGGTCGCGAAGTCGCGAGATGTTCATGGTCGCCCAGTCGCCGAAAGCCCCAGTCGCCCAGTCGGGAGTGTAATTGCAGGTAACGGCCAAAGTTCTGAGACTTGGCGACTAACTGCTAGCGGTTAGTCGCGAAGTAGCCAGAGGAGGAAGATGACTGTCGCGATAAGAAGATAATCGCTGGTCACCAGGTCGTGAGATGGAACAAGCTGCTGGATGCAGGTCGCCAGGTCGCCCAGAGTTAAAGGTGGAGTTAAAATTTGCTTGCGACTTTGATTTCCAGCTTGTCGCATAGTCACCGAATGCAACTAAGGTTAAAAAGGTGAGTTAAACACAGTTTATAACGGCCAATGTGAGCATGCCACTTGTTAAAATCTGGCGATTTTTGGGCAAATATGCATAAATCTAAGATTTTCAAGGATTTTTAAATGTGCACAGAGTTAATTTTAAAAGGGAATTTTTTATATTTTGTTGTAAATATTTTTATTCCCAGAGGTTTCTAAAGGCACTGGAAGTCAGATTTTTTACAGATTAAAAGATCAGATTTGGAATGAGAAATAAAGGTTAAATTTGCACAACTGGAACAAAAATATTTATTTGTTTTTGAGACTTGACAGATGAGTTTATGGGGAGATATTTATCAGAGGGTAAATCAGATTTTCAAAGGGAAATGTGACAGATTTTCAGAGATATTTTGCAAGTGAGATCAGATTTAGAAACTTCTCAGTGGAAGAATAGAAGAGATATTTTAAAGATATATCAGATATTTTCTCAGATAAGTGGAGTTGAAAATTGATTAATTCAATCAGATATTTTGAAAAGAAGGAATGAGTAAGAATCATATTTGAGAGAAGGACAGGTGTTGACTAGACAGAAGTTTTAGGGTTTCTTCTCTTCTATATCTTGCTTTCTTTTCTCAGTTGTAAGGGTTCCTTTCCTCTGCTCTGTTCTGGTTTTTTCCTGCAGATGGCCAGAGCAGGTCCCTGTTGGTCTTGTAGAAATTTTATTGTAAGTTATACTTCTGTGTCTTTGTATATTCGTCAAAGCTTATTGTCTGGATGTGTTGAAGCAGAATACAGTAATAGAATACAGTGTGGTTCTCCCTCTTTCATATTATCTTGTCTCTTTGCATTCTGTTTGTGCTCTAGT
>MU227213.1:1267436-1279378 GCA_018584345.1 Thuja plicata
ATATATAGAATATCCTAAAAGACTCTAGTTTACTTTATCTTCTAATTTCAAATGGTTTAATGGCAATATGCATCCAAATCTGAAAGTTTTTTTTTTCAAAATGTAGAGTTCAATGTACATTCAGGCAAAAAAGTGTAACCCACTATTGTGGTTTCACCCGACCATGTTAAGTTATGCCACATGACGAGTCCCATCCTTTGAAAATCACCAATAAAATATTTATTTTTCCCATTATTAACAAAAGATTAGCCAATAAAATAAATAAATTTTCAAATGGTAGATAAAATTTGCTAGTACAATGTTTTTTTCCTTTGAAATAAAATCAGTTGCCTCATATATTATAAATTTTTTACCTTAAAAGAAAAAAAATTCGCCTTATACAGTATATATTTTCCCCCACATCAATGTATTATTCACCAGGATTTATGGAATTTTCATTCGGCGGGGAAAAAATCACCAATACAAAGTATTTTATTTTCCCAATTTGGAAAAAAAAAACTGCCTTCACCAAGAAAAATTCTCCCTAAAATAATGTAGGATTCGCTAGGATTTTACACTTTTTCTTAAGAGGGGGTTTCTTAAAGTTATCCCTGGTTAGGTCAGCCTTATCCAGGACTAGGTCAACTTGGGTCAACCTTGTCCTTTCTAGTAAAAAAAAGTTTCACTACAGTTCGTATCAGGTCATAGGTTGCCAAGACTGAAAAAATCCACAATCTGGGATTCTCACAGTCGGGAAAATCAGACTCAGCAAAATCTTCCACTTCAATTTCTGGGTGCACACATTTTCATCCCTATTTTATTGCATTTACTTTCATAATCAGCCTTTTCATTTCAGATTCACATATGATTTGTGCAATCTCTATTGGAATCAACCAAATCCAACCCTATAAAGCTTAGATCCTGAGTTATCACCCTTACTCACTTGGTTGTGCTTACTGGATCTATCTTTTAGGTTAGGGTTTCTTATTCTAATAATAGCCTCCGTAGATTTGGTGAGTGATCTATACTATAGCATCGCTCACAATTTCCTATTATACATTTTGGTAAACATGAACCTTTCATGCATTGTACCTTTTGTGTTAGATCTTGCATGCATTTCAATACTCTCAAAAAGAACAAAATATTTCATTTAATTTACTTTTCACACATTGCATTAGCTTAGACTCATATTTTTATGTTTTGATTATCTTGTTTATTTGTTACTCTTTGTTGCATCATAAAAAGGGAAAAAGAACATAAACATTGTTATCTTTTATTTTCTTGCATTTCATTTGAAAAATACAAAACAAATGTATTTCATTTATCTTTAGCTTGTTTCGATCATGTATGATTTCTTTATTAGTGGGTATTTTGATTCTTCGTTTACTATTCATGGTGTTAGGAACCCTCATGAGGTATCTAGTAGTGAGGATTCTATTATGAAAAGTGAAGTCTTTGATGACTCCATCTCTACTAAATCTTCCTCTACATATCTTCAACCAACCTTTTACAAAAAACTACTTAAACTGCTTCATTTAGGTGATTTTTTCTTCAACATTGAAACACCTAAAGTGGTTTTCCATGCTCAACCTATAGTTACTAATGACCCAATGATAACTGTCAAAGGATGCACTCAATCAAATTTCTCTCGAACCCCTAGTAAACCATTGATTATTGTTAAGGGTTATCATCCATAATATACTTCTCCAACTTTCACTACACCTGTGATTACGGTTAAAGGATGAAATCAACAAAATTCTTTCCAAACTCCAAACAAGCCTATTTTGACTGTGAAAGGAAAATCTAGAAGTCCTTTGGAGTATATTAAAGAATATCATGCAGTGGCTCACAACTATTGTACAAGAAATAATCCTCGACCTAATAATCTAGTTGTTCCCACTTCTTTACCACCTTCTCAACATGTGCTTCCTCCACCACCATGCTTAACTCTCAATCGTGGAAAGGAGTATGATTTTGTAGAATAATTACGTGCCACTCTTGCTAATGTTTCTCTTTGGTAACTTCTTCAAACCTACCCTACATATCATGAGGCCTTGAAAAAATCTTTAACCACTCTTCTAAAGCCTCCTCCTAGTCAAAATAACATCAATTAATTTTTGGAATGTATGCATATTATGCATGTTCCAACTTAATTTGTCTTCACTCAAGATGATTTACCCTCCAAAGAAGTTCAAGATCAACATTATTCCCTTTGCTAGTTGTACTTATCAATGGTAATGTCATTTGTAGGACCTTAATTGATAATGGGTCTTTATTAAATGTTTGCAGTATAGACATGTTGAAAGAGATCAAAACTAATATTTCAACTATTAAACTTGATTTTATTCCTATTCGTGGCTTTGCCAACGTTGCTAAAAAAACATTGGGTATCATTAAATTTTTATTAAAGTAGGTCCTATTATTTTAGATACTCCTATTCATGTCATGCAAGGACCTCTTAATCACAATCTTCTTTTGGGTTCACCTTGGTTACATGCTATGCATGTTGTTCCTTCCACTCTTCATGGGAAAGTCAAGTTTATCTACAACAATTTTATGTACACTCTCATGGAAGATGATAGATTGAATAGTTGTTTGAATGCTAAATCAAGAACTAAACCTATGTCTATTGAAGAAAAATAAGATCAAGGACCTAAGGATGATCCTTCTTCTACTAGTTTTCTTTCAGAAGATGATTAGGGAACCTTGGATTTTATACCAACTTCTATTGGAGATTATACAGTTATGAAACTTAAATGTCACCAATCTAAAATTGAAAAAGAACCTATAACACCAACACCTCTCTTTGATGATCTTATTAATAATTATTTTGCTACTTGCACCAGTGAATCTTTAGAAACTACCAAACTTGATTGTTATGACACAGTGATTCATGAAGCATCGTTAACTCTTTCGGTTATGGCTTCTCGTTATGGTCCTAGTTATCTTTTATTAGCAAAAAATGGATTCAATGGAAATGGATGTGGAAAATATGAACAAGGAATTCGAGTACCCTTAGACAATGATGGAATTGAACATTCTTATAGATTAGGTTTTAATCCTTATAAGCAACCACAACCTGTTACTCTCAATGTTAACAATATATGTTTTGGACCTTTGAAAGTTTTGAAACCTCCTATCATTGATTTTGATCAGAAATCCTCTTTAGATACCTTTAGTATTGATGATGCTTTAGCTGAATTCTTGGGGGAATATGATACTCCTCATTTTCACCACAATAGGAGATTGCCTTATTACTTGAACTCTGAAGCATACTTTGGGGAAGAAACTATTTATGAACATAATATCCATTTGCCTATGGATGTCTATTAACAAAGTAATCTTTTGATTACCGATATCATTGATGTACAAATGGATCATTATAACAATGAAAAAGTCATTAAAATTGGGCAATATCTAGATGAGGATGAACAAAACACGCTCAATTCTCTTCTTCTTGAATTTTCTAATGCCTTTGCCTAGATTTATTCTTATATGCCTAATATTAATCCTAAAAGTGTCATGTATAACATTTTCCTTCTTCCTAACACAAAACCAGTAAAATAAAAGATACACAAGATGAATCTCAATATTTCTCTTCTTGTGAAAGATTAAATTTGAAAAAATCCTTGATGTTGGCTTTATTCGTCCTATTGACTACTCTCCATGGATCTCAAACATTGTAGTTGTATCTAAGGGTGACAATTAAATATGAATGTGTAATGATTTTCATGACTTCAACAAATTTTCCTTGAAGGATAATTTCTCTCTCCATAACATTGACATGATTTTGGATTATATGACGAGACATGCCTTATTATCTTTCATGGATGGTTTTTCTGGCTATAATCAAATCTTCATCCCTACTCAAGATCAATACAAAACTGATTTCATTTCTCCTTGGGGAGACTTTTGTTGGGTTGTCATGCCCTTTGGATTGAAAAATGAGGGAGCTACAAATCAACGTGCTATGACCCTTATCTTCCATGATTACATCCATAAGATCCTTGAAGATTATGATGATCATATTCTCACAAAATCTATTGCTCGTAAGGATCATGTTCCTATTATCAAACAAATATTTGAATGAATGCCTAAATATAATATGTGTTTGAATCCTCTAAAATGTAATTTTGGTGTGGACAATGGAAAACTCCTTGGATTTATCATTTCAAATAGGGGTATTGAAGTGGATACTGAAAACATTTACCCCAATAATAATATGCCACCTCCCAGAAATATTTCACAACTTCATAGTTTACAAGAAAAAATATAAGTTATTTGTTGCTTTGTATGACACTTGGTGGATCGTATGATTCATTTCACTTCCTTGTTAAAGAAAGACTACTTTCTCTTGGAATGATGATTGTAAATAGACATTCAAAAAATTTAAACAATATCTTGCCAACCCTCCTATCTTACAACTTGCTCAACCTAATCAACCATTATTTCTATACATGTCTACTTCCTCTAAAGCTTTAGTTGTTGTCTTAGCTCACCATGATAAGAATGGAAAAGAGAGACTAGTTTATTACATTATTCATACTTTGGTGGATTATGAAATTCAATACACTATGATAGAAAAAAATTTCTAGCTTTATTTTTTGCTTGTCAAAAACTCTGACATACCCAAACATAAAAATGCAAGTGAGTTTATTCTAAATCTTGTTCCTAAAAGTTTTAAAACATCTTCTAAAAGATCTGAATCAGATAGTATTGGATTTTTTGATACATTATTTAATACACTTGTTCAAGAGGAAACACAACATAAAAATAAGGAAGTAACCCAAGTTCAGTATTCTGAAAAGAAAAGAGGTCAGAGTAGAAGTAGAAGTCACAAAAGAGAAAGTACCATTGGTGTACCTAATCCTCCTAGATTTACATTTGAATTTCCTTATGTATCTATTTGGGAAAAAAGAGACACAGACCTAATATATATTGGTAATACGTATGGATCTTAAATATCATTACCGTATCTTGATGAGGTTTTTGGAGATATAAACATTATGAGAAGGGATCTCTAAGAACAAATGAAATTGAGAAAGAAAGGAGAAAAATAGAAAGAGTTTGAGGTTATCAATGTTGTTATTGAGAGAGATAGCCTGATAAGAAAATTGGCTACACTTAAAGCCTTGAATCAAGAGGAGCCTAAACCAAGTGTTGAGGGACCTTTTATAAGAGAAATATTTGATTAGAAAGTTGAGGGAACTTCTAGAGATAAGCCTAAAAGCCAAGAAAATCCTCAACAAAAGCCAGTAGATCATATTAATCCTCAGCCAATTGTTCAAACTCATAAACTTGATTTAGACAAAGGTAAAAAGAAAGTAGCTAGAATTAAGATCAATGATGATAAGGATCAAGATCAATTACCAAAAGGATTGGCTCAGACAGATATAGAACTAGAAAGGGCAAGAAAAGAAAGTGAAACTCTTTCCAAGGAGTTAGAGAGAGTAGAGATGGAAATTGCTAATGAAGAATTGAAAAGGAAAATCAAATTCCTTAAAATTTCAACATTATATAATGCCTCATTTAATGTTATCCCATCTAATGTTTAAGGTGTTTCTAGTTCAAGCCTAAAAAGACAACAAAATATTGGTACAAATACTCTTGCCCAAGGTGTTCAACTAGCCCATAATACAAGAGTTGCAAATGTTAGAGTAAAAAGGTATTTTCACTTATTAATTAAAGCATTATTGATTTAATTATTCAGTCACCTCTTTATCTCTAGTTCACTTAAGATAAACTTTAGGCATTTAATAATTGATGCTTTATTAATTATTATCATGCAACCTAGGTTTCTCCACCTTTTGGGTTTTCGATCTCCTTTATAAGGATTGATTTCTTTGTAATTAGTAATTCTTTTGTAACTCCCTCTATTGTCTCTCTGAATGAATATTTCATCTTTCGGATCATTATGAGTTGTATCTCCATTCTTTTCTTTTTTGACAGGTATTTTGCATACAGTGGATCTTAGTGATTGAATTCTTTGAATTCTAACATGGTATCAGAGCCTTGTTGTTGCAGCCCGTTCTTGAGTTTTTTGAAGATTTTTTGGAGCACTGAGGGTTCAAGTTTTTAGAGTTTTTTGTATGGATCTGGGGGGAGCTATTTTTTAGCACTTCGAGCACAAACTGACCTCACGGTTGCATCCGAAAGGCCCAATAACCCTTAGTTTTATATAAGGCTCATCCAATTTGGCCACAGTTGAAATTTGGGCCCTCTTTTTTGCATGCACAACTTTGACATGCTTTTTGAGATAAAATAATGTCTCAGTTTTCACATTGCCTTAGTTTTTGTGCTGCCTCAAAATTCACGCCACTGTACCAACAAAAAAATAAAATAAAAAATAATTTGTTTTTTTCCTTGGTACCTCTGCCAATTTCGGCAGTCCTGCCAGATTTAGTGGAGCTCTGCCAAATTTAGCAGAGGTTTCTTGGAGTTCTTATTTTGGAGCCCTCTTTGGTTTTTTGCTCATATCTTGAGCAAATAGATGCATTTTTGGCCAAATGAGATATTGTCAAAAAGCTGGTTCCGAGCCCAATCTAATTTTCTAGGTTTGGTTTTCTAATTTATCTGTCTTGCAGGGTTTTTTGCCAGTCAAAGTCAGGGTTCTATTTCACACTTTAGTTGCCATAACTTGCTCCTCCAGACTCTATTTTTCAACTTCCACATGCCGTTGGAAAGTTGGTTTTGTTCTCCTTCTTGTATGGGTCTCATCGCCAGAATCTACTCCAGGTATATTTTATTCAATTTATTATTTTTTGGCATTTTGGTGGATATCTTGGATGTTTCAGGTCCTGGGATCATTTTTCTTGTATGGGATGACTCCTTTTTAGCTGTTACATATGTTATTATAGCTTTATGTCATTCCTAAGCATTGTAGTCATCTTTCTATAACATTTCTTTTTTGCAAATGCACTGGGATAAAGTGTCGTCATTGAATGCTTGGGATCTTGTACGTTTTGTGCCAGTTTGTACTCAAACTACTTAATAAAGTGCCATGGGGGGGGTGATCTACCTTTTTCAAGTGAGTGTTCCTTCCATGAAATTAACCTCATTGTATGTCTCTAGAGATTGATCATCCTCGACACCATCCTTTATATGTGCTTGTACTTTCTTTGACATGCAGTTATTCTTGGCAGCCTCTTTCAGTGTACCTATCATACCTCACTGTGCTCAGCATTATGGGGGGTATTTCCTGTTGGTTCTAATACTTTCTTGGTTCGATGGAGTGAGCTACCTATTCATTATTTGTTCCTATGTACTAGGTGGGTGCAATGGATGGATACCTATGCATTTTGGTGAGATGATTTATTTACCATATGGACACTTCTTTCATTCCTATTTTGGAGGCATCCTTCCATCTTTTGATCAACTCTTTAGACTTTGATTTTTTTGTCATCTGTATCTTCGAGTTTCAATGTTTTCCTTTCTTTGTCATCCTGATTCGAGTAGTATCATTTTAGGGCTCTCATACAGATTACAGTCTTCTCTACCTGATCAAATTCTATTTTAGTGGAGGTTCCAATAATTATTCTTTGATAGTGTTTGCAACTTCATGCTTCACAGGTGTTCTTCATGTTCTTCTTTTGACCAACTCTTTAGAATTTGGTGTTTTTTCCATTTGTATCTTCAAGTTCTAATGTTTTCCATCCTGATTCGAGTAGTGTCATTTGAGGGCACTCATGCAGATTATAGTCTTCTCTACCTGATCTTTTGGGACATTCTCTAGTTTGGAGGCTTCTTCAGTCCTTCACTAGTATTCATCTTTTTTCGGAGAGGGGTTTTTCCCATTGGGGTTTCTCCTTTTCTCCTCTTTACAAAGATTTTTGTACTTGGGTACCTCATTAGGCCATATTGTCAGGACCCATTTCCTTCTTTCGGTAGTTTTTTTCTAGGTTTTTAACTTCTCCCTAAGTTTATCTTAAGGGGGTATTAGAGTAAAAAGACATTTTCACTTATTAATTAAATCATTATTAATTTATTTATCCAGTCACCTCTTTATCTCTAATTCACTTAAGCTAAAATTTAGGCATTTAATAATTAATGTTTTATTAATTATTATCATGCACCCTAGGTGTCTCCACCTTCTAGGTTTTTGACCTCCTTTATAAGGATTGATCTCTTTATAATTATTACTTCTTTTGTAATTCCCTCTATTCTCTCTCTGAATGAATATTTCATCTTTCATATCATTATGAGTTGTGTCTCAATTCTTTACTTTTGTGACAGGTATTTTACATACAGTCGATCTTGGTGATTGAATTCTTCAAATTCTAATAGCAAACACAGAGCAAGGAGCCAAAGGTGTGAGTTAGCCCCAAGGTTCAAATAAACAAAAAACTAGGAAAAACACTGGAACAAGTACCAATGGTCAGGTTTCTGGAGGACAATTTCAGAGAAGGCCTATTAATGTGGAAAGGTACATACAATTGTTCTTTGATGGAATTCCTGGCTATCCTAATCCAGTTCCAAATGAATTAAGGGACAAGATAAACAAGTTTGCAGGAAATAATGCTATAATAGGGGAAGAACATTTAAGATCTTTCAATGACAAGATGAATGATTATGAGGTTGAGCATGAGGATGTGGTAATGGAATTTTTTTTACAATCTCTAATATAAGATGTTAGGGATTGATGTAGAGGATTACCTGTTGCAAGTATTGGTTCTTGGGAAGAGTTTGAAAAATGTTTACAGGAGAAACATGGTGATAAGACTAATGTCAGTTTTATGTTGAATAAATTTAACAACATTATGAAGTCACTAAATGAAGTTGTGACTGATTTAAACCTAAGATTTCAGAAGACTATGCATAAGTTGCTCCAGGTTTCGAGGTTGGAAGAGAATGTATGCCTGACAACTTATTTCAATGCATTTGATTCCAAATTGGTATTCTCCTTAGAGTTAAAGATCCTCGTACTTTGAGGGATGATTTTAGGATGGCCATAAATATTGAAAGCAATAGAAGAGCTTGTAGTAAGCTAGGAATAAGAGAAGGTCCTAAACTTTTTAACAAAGAAAAGAAAGAAGCAAAAAAGTCTCCAAGGTCAAAGCCTAAGGAGGAAGACAAATGAGACAAGGTTCTCAAAGCCTTAAAAGATATGAAGCTTACCACCACCAAAAATTATAAAGGTTTTGGATAGGAGAAGCAATAGTTCAACAAATTCAATAGACCTCCAAGATTGCAAATGTATCCATATAATACTAATTAGTAGGATGGAAAATCAATTCAGCAACAAAAAAAGGACAAGAAGGAGTAGCAAACTCTTGATTCTTTGTAGAAGCATTCTGTAAATCATACTGAAGACACACCTTGGTGTATGGCTTTCCAATCACCTCATTCACTCGATCATTATGCAGTTTTGATTTTTGTTGAAGAAGAAGCACAAGATGATCAAGAAGAAGAAGCACTTGTAGACAATGATGTAGATTATTTAATGACTAATGCTTGTATTGGAGAAGTATAAAATATTTATGATAATGAGTCTCAAGACTTTGATGTGAATGAGCAGAGACAGAGAGTTGAATATTATCATCAATAAGTGTTTTATGATGAGGAGTGTAGTATTGATGAAAAATTGTGTAATGTTGAACAAGGTGGAGGCCTGGTGTCTTTTAGAAGGCCTTCTGGTGAAACAATTGCTAAAATAACTGCTGCTATGGTTTCTCAAGTCAGAATAAATTACCAACTAAGAAATAAGATAGTTGGTGAAGAGAAAGGGAAAGCATCTGGTATGTTCATTAAAGAACAAAAAAATAAGGCCAAGTAAGTAAAACCGGATAAAGAGAAGGAGGTCAAAGGAAAAGTATTGGATAAGAAGGATGAGGTCCTAAATCCTTATGATGAATTTTCTTCACCAAAAGTGAAGACAAAAGAGAATGAAAAGTCTGCTAAGCCTACTAGATAGGACTTGAAGCATAAATAAAATGTAGAAAGCAAAAAATTAAAGAAAGATGAAGAAAAGCCAGGTATGTCTTTTGAATTACCAAATTACACACTTGTAGATATGTTGAAATTTTTTTCTAGGATTACTGTTAAAGTCTCTTTACTATAGATGATGAGAAATAATAAACATAAAGAGAAGGTTATGGCCTGGGTTAAAAGTGCTTCATCTATTAAGATTGAACATGTAGACGATTCTCAAAATGTAAAGGGAGAGGGAAATAAAGAAGAGAGAAATAACAAGGAACTAGAAGGAATGGTTTCACAAATTCCCCAGATGTATCTTGAGAGTACATTGAATGCATGCTTGGAAAGTATTGACCCTTTCTTCCTAAGTGTTATTAACAAAGGAAAGGCATTAAAAAATTGTATGATAGATTCAGGAGCCTCAAATATTGTGATGCCTATGAAAATAATGGAATCCTTGGGTTTGAATGTTGACACTACCCAAGGTAGGTGTTGTTCTTTGGACTCAAGAGAGGTGCACATTTACTTACAAACTAACGTAATTCCCTAACAAGGATTTAAATATGAGTGTTCTAGTTGTATATATCCCTCCTCATTATGGAATGTTATTGTCAATAAAATGTAGTGCTTCTATGGGAGGCATTTTTCAGTGTTATTTATCCTATGCAACTTTATATATTGATGGTGAGCATGTCAAGATTGAAAGAGAGACGAGAAGAAAACATGACTTGTTTCATTGAAGATTTCCCAAGAGAAGAAAAGGATCAACCTGCACCACTGGATGAAGAAGTGGAAAATTTATTAGATGATAAAAACCTTTGGACTATGTACTTTGATGGAGACAATTTAAAACAAGTTTCAGGTGCAGGGATATTGTGGGAATCACCCCATGGAAAAACATTCAAGTTTTCTTTTACTATGTCTTTTACATGAACAAATAATATAGCACAATATGAATCATTGATATTGGGGTTGAGACTTGCAGAGAAACATGACATAAATAATCCCAGAGTTATTAGAGATTCAGAGTTGGTCATATCCCAAGTAATATCAAAGTATGCATAAAAAAACAAGATACTGAAATAATATAGAAATGCAATGAGCGAAAAGATATAAATTTTTGATGCATTTGGGATTAATTTGATGGAGAGAAGCCACTATAGGATGATAGATTTATTGGCTAACATTGCATTAAAACCAAATGATATTACCTTTTTAGGAATTTCAAAGGTTTAAGTTCAAACAAGGCCATCATTCCTTGATAACATTGAAAGTTGACAAGATTTCAATGATGATAATGACATTTTGAGATTCTTGGAGTGTGCAGATGAATATGATGGATAAGAAATTGATTTCAATGTTTTTTTAGAAACAATGGATGGAAAGGAAGTAGTTTTTGGTGGTTTTCGGGAAGCATCTTCGTGTCTTCATCTCGAATCGGAACATGAAACTGCATCTTCGATTGCTCTGCATCATAGTGGTGGTTGTCGGGAAGCATCTTCGTGTCTTCATGTTTTAGTTTTGAAAGCATTCTATGCCTGGAGTCATCTCACACTTTCCACCTCCCTGTCTGGCTCCATCACATGGTTACTTCTGCTTTATATGCTCCTACTTCATATGCTCCTGCAACTGTGGAACTTGAAATCAAGATTTTGAAACTTGACCACACATTGGGAAGAACATCATATGTCGTATTTTGGGGAAGATCTCTTTCCTTGCAACCGCATAGTAAGTACTTACTTCTTGCAACACAGATCTTCATGATTTGAAGAGAAGAACGTGCATCTCATTAAAGACACAAAAAGGTGGACTTTTTATACCGCTCTGCATACTTGAAAACTGAAATCCTTCTTTGATATGTAGTATGAACATTATGGAGGAAGTGGGATTTTCAATCCATAACACATATATACATCGACAAATATTCAAGGTGGAATTTTTGAAAACATTTGTATTTCACAAAGTCATGCATGAAGGTGGGTTTTTCCGGTGTAAATGCACATTGAGGAAAAGTCAAAAAGTGGGCTTCTTTGGCTACTTTGCATATTAGG
>MU227213.1:1286147-1306031 GCA_018584345.1 Thuja plicata
GATTCCTAACCTTTTTAAGGCTAATGGAATGCTCACCCACATGGGGAAATTCTCTCCAAAATGGGCACCCATTCCTCTTTAATTTCTTCTTACAACTTTGTCTCCCCTTTTTAAATATTGAGCTACTTAATATTAAATGCCAATTTTGACTCAAAATTGGCCATATTTTCAAGTCTATGTGTCCTCCATGTGGCTCTTATGTGGATGCCACATAGGTGCCACTTCATCCAAGCCTCTTACTCTCTCCAAAAACTCTATAAATAGAGGCCTTCACCTCTTCATTTTCCATCTCTCAATTTGCATTATTATCATGCTATTTTGCATTTAGAAGTTTATATATTTAGATTTCATGTTTTCATATGCTCTTAGTTTATGCTTAAATCACTTAGATATTACATGCTAGTTTCTTTTTGGTTAAAATGAATCATGGTTCTCATCTCATAACATAGTTCTTGAATCATAGCTTTTATTCTTATAGCTTGCATATCAATTTCATAGTTTAGATATATCATATTGGAAAAGATTTGAGACTAGTTCTTCATACTAGCTCTTGAATCTCTCTTCTTTCATATTAAGATCTTGCATTTGCATTTGGGATCATTGCATTTTGTGTGTTTGAGAGAGCACACCTACATATCTTTATCAAGAGAAAATCAAATAAGTAGTAATAGGGTGCAATTTATTTATTTTAAGCTCAATCTGATGTTATGTTGAGTTCTTTGTTGCTTGCTTGCTTTTTCACATGTGATTTTGAATTGATGTGCTAACCCACTAATGTTTTCATGTTTGAGCTTGCTCCCAACAGGTTGAATAATTCCTCATACACATTCTAGCACGCCCGGTGGGACCCACGTCCCTAAAATTTCTAACTTCTTGTCTTGATTTTCTTCAAATTTTGCTTAGAACGCGGATCAGCGTTTGTGTTTCACGCAGAGGCATCCGTGCAAATGTCGGTTCTCACTGAACCATTGTTCGACATCTACGTTGAACCAACGTCTGTGACCTAAACTATCATTTATGCCTGGCATTGTTAATTTTAGATTTTCCAAACTTGACTTTTCAATTTTTGAGATTCACTGTCTTTTTCATGGCTTTTAATGTTTTAGCATTCTATTTTTTATCAGAGTTCCACTTTCACAAGGTGTCGTAATGCTAAAAGTTCATTAAAAGTGAACAAATCTTGAAGGTTTCTTAAAAACACACTAGCTTTTTTATATTTGGAAAGTCTTAAATGGCTAAATTTGATCTGATTAAAGACTAGAAAGGAGAAAAATTAACTTTGTTTGCTGCCTCTTGCTGTCTTTTTGTGCTTGCAGGTACAACGACATCTGCGTAAATGTTGGTTCATGAACAAGCATCTACGATTCACAAACTGACGTCTGTGCATAACTGGTGTCTGCGCTCTGCAAATCGGCGTCTCCGAATGGTATAGCCACTCTCTGGTTTTTCTGCGTTTTTAGCCTATTTTATGCTTTCTATCATTTTTAGGCAAAAACCAGAATCAACGTCTGCGCCCTGAACTGGTGTCTGCACTCTGCCATAATTAGATTTATCATGTACTAACAATTGTTAAGTGGTTCTTGTGTGTTCAACACTTGTCAAAGGCCAAACTCAAAATTACTAATCAGTTGTTTTGCAGCACTGCTTGTCAAAGACGCAATTTCAAGACTACTCACGCTTGTATTGCAGGTTGCCTTGGATCTACATTGACCAAACGATCGTGTTTGTGTTAATATTTCTTAAGCACGTAGATTAATTAGTTAGATTTCTTTATCTAATCCAAAGCAAGTGTTAGGGGATTATGCTCTCTTCCCTTTTGGGAGGATCAAAAACCTAGACACACTTGCTATGTGTTAAATAATTAAATATTTTTGGGAAAGAACAAACTTGTCTTGCGTGCTTGTGGAGAAAATGATACTAGATAGGAGAGTATGCTCTTTTCCCCTTGTGGGAAAATTAGAAATCCAGACTCCTTTTTATCACCAATCCAAGTTACTTTGAATCCTTTAGATGGGCCTGCCGGTTGAGGAAAAAATCTCCCGGGAACGACCCACGTGAGAATGAGGTGTAAGCCACACCACTCTAACTCACGTTAATCAAACTTACTCCTTGGGGTTAAAGCCTCAGGAGTCGTTTGGCATTTGAGCTTATACTCGGCTCTCATCTAACTTAAGTTTGGCTTCACGGTCTCAATCATGTTTATGTGACCACTTTTGTTAAGACGCTCTATGGGGATATACGCCTGAATCGTGCTTGCGTGGACATAGAGAATACAATCGAATGGAGAACCTTACTAAACACTCTAGGCTTAGAAGCTACCCAGAACACCCCCAAATGGTGATAATTCTTGTGCAAGGAAGATAGTAACTTCCCCAAGATCACTCGTACATTTGTGCCACCCTGAGCATTTGGAACCAGATAATATGATGTCATGACTGGAGCCATTGCATTCTTGGTGACAGTCATATTCTGATTAGCTCTTGTGTGTGTGCCTAAGCTTACAAGCAAGTATTTTCATGCTATGTGAATTCCTTAGGTAGATTTTGTGCTTGAAGTGCTTGAAAAACATTTCCAAATCTGAAACACAACAGAATACCCAACATTCAAATTTATCACGTGCTTGTTTCCTTCGAGGTTGCTTTGTCCCTTGTCAGATTTTTTTCAGACACATGCTTGTTCTTTTTTGGTTTGACTATGTTGAAATTGGTTCTTGCCATGGAACAAATCTATTGAAATATCAGAACAAGATCAAGACAACATCCTTTTGCAAAGAATTTGGTCTTTTATGTGTTATGTCCTAAAACCTCCAACTATTCATCCAAGATCAGATCTATTTATAGGACATGACCGATTCCAAGAAACATAAGAAGGTGAAAAATCTATTACCACCTGTGCAAAGAGAACAGAAAAACACAACCCAAGAAGCTACCAAATACCAACACATCATCGACTCCGTCAAACAAGAGATTCATAAACGAGAACAATTTGAAAAACTGATCTACAACAACAAGGTTTCTCATTTCATGGGTAAATATTGTCTAAACTCTGATTTTGTTGGATTTGAACAATATGACTAGTCAGTTTACCACAACAAATGAAAGTTCCTCCTCTTCTTAAGCTCACTTATCTTGCATTTTTAGGACCTTCTGTAGGTTGTTATCTTTATGAACACATCACACACTCATCTTAGCATGATCTTACATTAATAAAATCAATCCTAATCAGCCTAGCATCATCCTAATCATCATCCAAAGCATCCTTGATCACACCCCTCACTTGGTATTGCATACCCAATTGAGTTGCTAAAAACCTACATCTTAATCAAACCCCATCCTTGAATGTCCTTAAACTAAGCATTGTTTAGGATAATCTCCTTTGTCTTTTGCAACCTCATCACCTTGATCAAAAGGTTGGTTCGCATTAACAAAGAATCTCGTCTGCCAAAGACCACAAGTCTATCTTAGGTAGACAATCATATCCACTTGATCCTACACTAGGGAAAGCAACCCTTGATCCTTGCATACATCAAGTCAACCTTAATCTATAGAAGCGCTTCCATTATCCTAAACATAGTATCATCATCCTTAGTTTCCTAGGCACATCCTTTTGCATCACATCTTGCATCTCATATCCCCTTAGGATAGTCATTTCATTCCACCTATCACATGAGCCACTAAGAAGAGGAAGAACATGGATCCTAATCTCACCGCTAGCTCATCTAATCCTACGAAGGACAACACCAACGCTATGGTTACTTATGCGCCTCAGCCCAATGATCAAATTGAACATATCTGGGTAGACACTAATGAGACTCCCACTCTAGGTACTGTGGAAACATTTATCAACCATCCAGTGCATGTCCACATGGTAAACGCCATGAGTGGACGCAACAACAATCAGCTACTATTGGACATACAACAACAAGGACTTCAACTCCCGCCTTGGATTATACCCACACTTATCACACAACCTATGGCACTTCTAGGGGAACGTCCTTATCCCACTAGAAACAAATCCACTTCAATGAGCCCTACAAGTGGTAACTCTTCTTGCGCAAGTAGTTCATCTATCCATTCCACCCCCCATCATGCACACAACACCTTCATCTACCTCGGGATCCCCACCTCCTGACGCCACATCAATAGCACAAACAACACCGTCTATCACTATGCATGCACCTCCACAAGCCACAGTCACTCCTCTTTCGCAAGTAATCCCAACATTCGTTGCAAACTTTCCACCACCACCAGTTAGCACATAGCAAACCACCATTCCACCCATTCCCACTCAAAGTACAACAACTAGTTCACAGCATCAAAGCACCCAAGTCTCCATGCCTATTCTTCCTTCTTCACCACAGGCATGCCACCTACCAATGCATATAACCAACCCTTATTTCCACAAGGGTCCACTTTTCCCGCTCCACCAACAATGCAATCACAATGAATGCCAACATTTTTACCTCAAACATTGTTCAACCCTAATCCCCCATACCACAACCATCCACGAATCCCTTTGTCATACCCCAAATTCCCATCCAACCTATCCAACAACAACAACAACAACGTATCCAACAACAGCAACAACAACCTATTCAGCAACAACAACCTATCCAATAATAGAAAATCACCAATCCATTCACATCCCAAGCACAACAGCAACCTATCAACCCCTTCACATCTACACAACCCACTATCCAAACTACATGGAAGCCACAACCACAAACGCAGGGGGAAAATCCCCTCATGGCACAACCACTGCAACAATTTGCTAATCTTTTTATCCAACCCATGCAACAACAACAAACTCATTCTGCCAATTTTATAGCCATGCCATCTTCCGCTGAATCACAAACAATTCCACCTCCACAACAATTCAATATTCCTACTGGGGGCATTCCACCACAAAACACCTATCCTCCAACCTATACAGGTGCACAACAAACTCATCCCACCTATCCAATGCCGCAACAAATACAAGCATATTTTCAGCAGTTGCAACAATCTTATCAAGCGCCGACACTGCATCCATTGCAATATTCCCCTCAACCACAACATCCACTACAACATCTCATGTACATTAACCAGCAACCATCATACCAAACACCATAATATCCCCCACATAATCCTCCATTTTCTCCATTCGATCCATATCAGGTTCAAGGAAATCCTGCAATCACGATCAACAATCCTCCCCCACAAATCAATCATGAATGGGAGGAAATGAAGAATGCTCTCAAGGAGCTAAAAGCTGGGACAGAAGCTAAAACATTCAAGTTCAAAGAGGTATGTCCTTATCCATTTGATTGATCTATCACTACCATACCCCCCCCTGGGACAGAAGCTAAAACATTCAAGTTCAAAGAGGTATGTCCTTATCCATTTGATTGATCTATCACTACCATACCCCCCCCCCCAAGCATTTTGAGACACCCAAATTTGATAAATATCGGAGGAAGGGAGATCCTGTGAGTCATGTGAAAGAATTCTACATGGCCTGCCAAGAAGTGGCCTATAGCGCTAATTTCCTCATGAGACTATTTCCCAAAAGCTTAGTAGTAACCACTCTTGAGTGGTTCTACAAAATCCCTTATGACACAGTCTCTACTTTCGCTGAATTATCTAAAAAATTTGTGGCCCAATATGCACATAATATCAAAAATGAACTCTCACTCCTTGACCTATGCATTTCCAAAAAAAAGGGAGGAGAGAGCCTGGCCGATTATCTTTAGTACTAGCAAGGGCTTACTACAAGGTTATCTTACCAAACTCCATAGCAACATCTTATCAAAATCTTTATTAACAACCTCCATCCTAAGCTTGCCTATCACATGCGCATGAACTGTATACAAACTTATCACACCATCAGAATCAAAGGTATGGATCTTGAACAAGGTCTCGTAGAAGAAGGTACCATCAAGCACTACAAATAATCCCAGCCAAAGAAACATAACAATGATCGATCACGATACTGGAACAAGAAAAAAAATGCGGTAACACATGGAGCCACTAACACCAAACACGTTCAGGTTGTGGTGGCTAGTCCTAATGCACCTACCCAGACTTATTAGCAAGCACCACCAATGTACCCTCAACCTCCTCCCATGTATCAACAGCCCAATCCCGTGTATTCCCAACCAACTTACCAGCAAAATATGCACCCTCAAGGTGTGACTATCTATCCCCCTCTAGGGACATCATATCAACACAACTATCAAGGTCCTATGAATCAAACAAATGCTATATCAGTCTTGCAAGGACAATAAAGACCTTGTGCTTTGAATGTGCCACAATGCACGTTTACCCCTTTGGGTGAACCTATAGATGTTATCTTTCACAAACTGGTCCAAGCTAACCAATTCGTGTATCCCAAAATACAACCATTTGATGACTCAACGCCTAAGCCAGCTTGGTATAAAGACAACGAGTACTATGGATATCATCGTGTTAAGGGACACACAACCCTCAAATGCATGAAGCTAAAACACTATATTTAGGATCTCATTGATCGCAAGGAGATCAAAGTGGACTCTCCTACCCAATTGGCACCAAATGGAGGCCTTAAAATTTATCAAAATGCATTCCCTAAACACACTTCAGGTATAGGTCCAGGAAATCCTACTCAGTCCTCTGATCAGGGGAAGGGTAAACAAGTGAAAAATGCCAAAAAAAAAGATTATACCAATACATATATCAACTATGATAATCTCATCGACTGCATATCCCAAGTCCAGTCCTCTATCAATGTCATCCATGTCAAGGGTGTCGATAACCAATGCGCAATCACCACTCATAGAGGTAGGATAATAGTTGCAGGTGTCAGTCCTATCCCATCTACTGGGACCCAATACAACATTTTGGAACACCTAGGGAATACCCCAGCCCAAATTTCCATCTTGGATCTTCTCCACACTTCACCCACTTATCAAGAGATCCTCAATAAAGCCTTGCAAGAATCCCGTGTTCCCAACGACATCAACCTCACTAAATTCTAGAACCTTGTCGGGCACTTGTCTGCCTCTTGTGGGGTCTCCTTTAAACCAACAGATGTACCCTCAGAAGAAACTAATCATAATCTCCCACTCCGTATTGCTGTCATGGTTAAATATTTTGCCATCAAACAGCTCATGATACATAATGGATCGACACTAAATCTGTGTACTCTAAAATTCATAAAATAGTTGGGTTGCACTAAAGCTAATATAACAAATGATGTCATCATAATAAAATCATATGACAATCTAGAGCGTACTTCTGAAGGCACCATATCATTGCCCATTCAAGTGGGCCCAGTTATTCAAGATACATTATGTCATGTTGTTGATCTTGACCTTCCCTTCAATATCCTCCTTGGACGCCCTTGGATTCATTCTATGCAAGCCGTCCTCTCCACCTACCATCAGTGCATCAAATTCCCATATAAAGGCACTAAGATCACCATCCGCGCAGATCCCAAGCCCTTTGCATACTACAATGCGTTGGAAACATCCTTTCCACATTCCAATCACTATCCCGGGATCGATATTGGTACTTTAGTCGCCAGTTTAACCTAAACCCATTCAGACCCAGAAATAATCCTCTCCTCCACATTATCCATGGTCAAGATCAACAACAAAGGTTGTGGTGAGTACACTTTATCTGATGCCTTCATAGTTGGAGCATTGCCAATTGATCCTCACACCCAGGGCTGCCAACCTAACTAAGCAAGATAGAATCAAAGACAACCAAGGAATTACAATTTGGTCCTACCACTTTTATATCAAAAGGTACTTTGACTAGCCAGGAAATGACACCAAACATCAACCAATGGCTATATAAAGATCCACCACCCAAGTACACAAATCGCCTCAATTACTTCAAAGATAAGTACCCCGCAACGCACAAACTGGTGACAGAAAAATAGAACTATCAAGGAGGTGGCCATGGTTATGAAGAGCAAGGAATGAAAGATCCTATTATACCTACCCAGCTAGAAAAGCACCTGGGCCTTGGCATGGGCTCTAACATGAATGGGGGCACCAATGAAAACATCTTTGCCTCTCATCCATCCCTGGGCGAAATCACCGATATCGAAGACATTCCGGAAGAGAAAGTTGTGAAGGCCTATGACGATGTTTTTGATGATGAAACCATCCTAGGCAATGCTGTCCTACAACAACTTTACATCATCTTCATTGACCTTCCCCTCCGCCATCCTAAAGTCATAGACTGGGACCAACCAAGTGTCATACATGTTGACGAGTTCCAAAGTGAGGACGCGCTCCTAAGCTTTATGGGATAAATTGAGCAAAGCAGTGAATGGGGGAAAGACTCAGCATATGTCTACAAGCTAGACCCAAAGGCATACTTTGGGGAAGAGGAGAACTTTAGCTGCAAAAATGAAACAGAAAACAAAAATAAAAAAGAGAAAAAATGATCCCCTAGCGAAAACCCCTCTGGGGCACTATCTGATCATAAAATAGTAAAAATAAAGGGTGTATCCCCTAGTGAAAACCTCTCTGAGGTGCTAGAGGATGAAGATTCTCCTCTTCCTCTGATCCATGATTACAAGCCTGAACAGTCATCGATTCTCATTGAAGAAGCAAGACCTGTCAACCTGGGTACCAAAGAGAATCCCTCCATCACATACATAACAACATCTCTGACTGAAGCATAAGAAAGTGATCTTGTCACTTTATTAAAGGAATCCATCAACAATTTTGCATGTTCTTACTCCCACATGTTGGGGTTAGACCCCAACTTGGTGGTTCACCATCTAGCAGTGGACCCAAACATCAAACCTGTCAAACAAAAGCTCTGAAAGATGCACCCTAAAGTGGCACTACTTGTTAAAGCAAAGCTAGAAAAGTTACTCCAAGCCAAGATCATCCTCCCTATTGACTATTCTAACTAGATCTCTAACATGGTGCCCAGCTCTAAGCCCAATAAATCAATCAGGATATGTACAGATTTTAGAAATCTCAATAAGGCATGCCCCAAAGATGATTTCCCATTGCCAAACATAGACATGATTGTGGATCTCACAACAGGACATGAGATGTTGTCATTCATGGATGGTTTTTTTGGATATAATTAGATCTGCATCATAGAAGAAGATCAACATATGACAACATTCACAACCCCCTAGGGCACCTTCTGCTATAACATGATTCCTTTTGGCTTAAAGAATGTTGGGGAAACCTATCAAAGGGCCATGACTGTCATTTTTCATGACATGATTCACAAGATCCTTGAAGACTATGTGGATGATATCTTGGCAAAATCAATAAAAAGGGAAGATCACCTAGATGTTCTGGAATGCATCTTTGATAGAATTGGACACTACTGCCTAATTTTCAACCCTAAGAAATGTGTCTTTGGAGTCACATCAGGAAAACTCCTGGGGTTCATTGTATCTAGACGAGGCATTGAAATCGATCCCAAGAAAGTGCAAGCTATCATAGAAATGCCTCCACCAAAAACACTACAACAACTACGCAACCTCCAAGGAAAGCTAGAATCTGTGCACCGTTTCATTTCTCAACTAGAAGACAAGTGCCAACCATTCACTCATCTCTTGCGAAAAGACAACACATTTAAGTGGGATCCTCAATGTCAGAAGAGTTTTGACAAAATCAAAGAATACTTGGCTAATCCACCCATCTTGGTACCACTTGTACCTAGTCAACCACTCATCCTATACATTTATGCTACTATAAAACATTGGGGGCACTCCTTTCTCAATTGAATGATGAAGGTAAAGAAAGAGCTATTTACTAAATCAGTCGAACCTTAGTAGGTTATGAGCTCAATTATTCGCCTATGGAAAAAGCATGTCTGGCAGTGGTCTTTGCCACTCAAAAAACTCCACCACTATATGCTTAGTCATACAACCAAGCTCATTTCAAAGGTGGATCCTCTCAAGTACCTACTCTCTAGGACTAAACTCACAGGTCAAATGGAAAAATGGGCTATGTCGCTCAGCGAGTTTGATATTCAATATGTCAACAGAAAAGCCATTAAAGGGCAAGTCATCATTGATCAGCTAGTAGAAGCACCATTGGTAGATGCTTATCCTTTGGTCACAAAATTTCCAGATGAGCATTTGTACATGATAGAAGAACAACCAACTTGGAAACTCTACTTTGATGGGTCCTACATAGCTCATGGTGCAGGGGAAGAAATACTTTTTGTCACACCTCAAGGTGACTACATCTCCATGTCATTCAAATTTGGATTTCCCTACACAAACAACATTGCAGAATATGAAGCACTAATCACAAGACTCCGCATGGCCATAGAATTGAACTTCACAGATATACATGTCTTTGGCGACTCCCAACTCATCATCAAACAAGTACTAGATGAGTATCAAAACAAAGATGACAAATTGACGCCATATAAACAGATGGTTGACAAGCTGAAAGAACACTTCCTCCATTTGCAGATAACATAGGTGCCACACTTGCAGAATAATGCTGCTGATGTAATGGCCACAATTGGCTCCCTCCTAGAGATTCCTCACGAGTCTATGCAATACAAATTCTTAGTTGAGAAACTTCATGCTCCCACTTATGAGAATGATGAATCAAATCATGTATGTGTCTTGGTTGGTCCCCAATCCCCATGGTACCATGATATCCAAGCTTACCTACAAAATGGTATCATATCTCCTCACCTCACTGCAACCCAATGCCAAAACTTTATCCGCAAAGCTTCCCATTACACCCTCTATCGTCAGGCTATCACAACATGCTCTCTAGATGTTTAGATGAAAATGAAGCCACCCAAGCGTTACAAGAGGTACATGCTAGAATCTGTGGTTCCCACATGAGTGGCATGGTCCTAGCCAAGCAACTTCTATGCACAGGGTACTATTGGCCTACAATGGAACATGATGCTTGTGAGTTCGTCAAGAAGTGTCTACCATGTCAACAACATGCCAATTTGATTCATGCTCTGGCCCAAGACCTCAGACCTATTGCACCTCCTTGGCCCTTCTCTTGTTGGGGTTTTGATCTTGTTGGTAAGATTACTCCCCTCTCTTTTGAAGGCCACAAATACATAATCACAGCTATGGAGTACTTTACCAAGTGGGTTGAAGTAATTCCACTCACACTCACTATAGGTGTCCAGATATCCAAATTCATCCTCTATCACATTGTTTTCCGCTTTGGCATACCCTTCACCATCTTCATAGATCATGGTACACCATTTGAAAATTAACAGGCCAATGATCTCTGTGCTCGCCTCCATATCCATCATCGTTTCTCTAGTCCATATTTCCCGCAAGGTAATGGCCAAGCTGAGGCAACTAATAAAACCATCCTCAAAATCCTCAAGAAAGTTGTCAATGATATTGTCATGACTGGCATCTCCAAATCAACCCCACCCTCTGGGTATATCGCACTTCCTACCGTAATCCTACTGGCACTACTCCATACTCCCTAGTCTACGGTGCTGAAGTAGTCTTACAATTTGAGGTTGAACTACCATCCCTCCGAGTATCACTAGGAGGCTTGATTGATGATGATGATTACCGAGTGGCACGACTCACACAACTTGATCTACTAGATGAAAAGTGCCAGCAAGAATATGATCACTTAATTGTTTACAAGAATAGACTCAAGTGAAACTATAAAAAGAAGGTCCACCCACACCAATTCCAGGTAGGAGACCTTGTGCTAAAGGAAAATTAGAAAGTGGGTACTGAACGGGAAAATAAAGGCAAGTTTGTTCAGTCACCTAGCAAGGCCCATATGTTGTCACGGCATGCTTCGATTCTGGGGCATATCAACTCTCCACTCCTGAAGGAGAACCATTGAATGATCCTATCAACATTATTCATCTTAGGCACTTCTATGTCTGATGGTTGGTTGTTCATTCCAGTTATTTGAGAAAATCCATAAAAAGTATAAAAAGTCCTAAAGAAAGCACAAAAACAATGTAAAATGGTCCTGAAAAAATCTCTAAAAAGCACAAAAATGAAGCTGAAAAAATGGTTGTCCTAGTGAAAACCTGGTAAACAGGCACTTGGACAGTATCAAAAAAATCAAAAAGATCCAAAGAAATAAAAAAGAAAAATAAAGAGAAAACTTTCGTCCAATGGTGAAAACTTGGCAATCAGGCGCCTTGGACAAGTATGCATGATGAAAACCTGGAAACAGGCATCACACAGAATGGACCTGTAACATATAAAATAGGGGTTTGTTACCAAAATGTAGAATATAAAATGGATAAGGTATAAAAATGATTGATTTGATTTATTGATTGATTATCTTGAAATATAAGGTGTTGATGTATAAATTGCCCTTTGAATTACCTAGATTGTATTAGATTCTTTTAACCTTGATTGAATTGTATTGATTATGTATTGCAATTGTGATTAGGGAGAAGATAAGATGTTCCTCTTTCATTCCCAAATGCACAAATGGAAGATCCAAGTTGATCAACCCCAAGGAAGGGTTAATGCACAAATGAATCAACTATTTGGAAGGGAGAATAACAAAGGAGATACCTTAAATTCTATTAATTAGATGCATAAAAATGATATATGACAATAATTGAAGAAGTAGGAGAAATGCACTAACCTTGAAATATTACAGATCAAAGAATGCTATTTTATGAGGTCTGTATTGAGTTTCTAGAAAAAATGCCAGTTGATCCTGAATCAGAACACAGAAATGAACAAAACCCAGAAATATTTTTCCGTTCTGATGTCGTCTTATGAAAAAGGTCAACCTTGACCCACAAATGTCAACCCTGACCCAATAATCTCGACCCTGACCTGCACAGATCTGAAAGTGACTCTGTTTGCGGATCTCAAAAGTTTTTCGAAAAGGGTATCCAAATCTGGTCTCAAATAAACTATTTTGTACTTGTACCTACAAGAAAAATGAGATTATTTGTTTGGGGGGAGGGGTTTGCCTTGGTCAAACCCTGGTTTTGGAATTAACCTTAAATATATGTAATTGAAATTGCAAAAATGGACAAAGTAAATGCGTAAATTCACCTTGCTTGTAAAAGTCCTTGTGGAGGATTCAAAACCTTGAATCCACAAGTATGCTTCAAAATGTGGAATGTAGAAAGGTAGGATGTCTTCAATCTCTTGTTTGTAGATCTCAAACACCAAGTCTTGAATGGGTTCTTGAATTTGGAAGAGGCTTGGAAGAATATGGATGGAGAGATCACCAAAAGGGCACCATGTAGCTTCAATATTTCAATGGCCTCCAATGGATCTCCTTCATGAAAATGGATGCTTGAATGAATGAATGCTTGCTTGCTTGATTTCTTGCTTGATTGCTTGATCTCAATTAGGAATGCTTGATGATTAATGATAATTCTCAATCTTGCCTCTTAGAGAAAATGAGAGAGAAAGCTTCCCTTTTATATGGAATTAGGGCACAATCTTCTAAGGAGGCCTACATAGGAGGATTAAATTCCCATTAAAGCATTTAACCCTAGGAGAGGACCTATATTAAATATAATTTTAGAATCAATGCTTTGGAACCCGAAACAGCCGACCCGAAAGTGAGAAATACTTTTTGCAAAGGCCGACTTCCAAAATCTGTGAGACCCCAGGATCTGAACCCTGGGTCAAGGTCGAGGTTGACCCTAACCTAGGTCAGGGTCGAGGTTGACATAGACCTGAAAGGTCAACCCTAACCCTGAAGCCCAGAATCACTATTCTGTAGTTCAGAATGTAGAAATAAGGCTAAATAGGAGTGGAAAGAGGGACAGGACAGGGAGGAAGCCATGTCAAGATCCCATTCAAGGCGCTTGTCATGACCCCAAACCACTTACTCGGAAGGCTAAACACGTCTACAATGGAAGTGCTTCCATTTTTTTACTATACAAGACTGTTCCATTATCTATCAAAATCTCATTTCCTTCCATCACCAAAACCACTTCTCCATTAATCTCCGCATTTCCTATATTCCCTGGGTGTTCGCATATCATATGCACTAGTCCACAGTGATCTTCCTATCTCATATCATGAGCTTTTGTACACATAATCTTGTATATTATTGTCCATACATTGTACTATCCCAAACCCTGAGCGTCAGTCCTGTATATTTCTCGTGTCTTGAGTTGCTCCTTGTGTGGAAAATGATACAGTTGCACTAGTAGAATCCTACGTTGGTTCTACAGTTTGCTTGTAGTGCACATTTGATCAATCAACTTGGTAAGTCCCATATTTTTGGAAATGAGTCTTGAGGATGTATCCTTCCTCTCGTCAACTTAAATCTAGATCATCATCATCTTTGGGTTCTCGCAAGATGTATCTTTCCTCTTGAACTAATCATTCAGCACACACAACTATCATGCGCATCAAGACAAGTAACATAATCCAATCAAATATCAGAAGCAATGTTTATACATAATAATTGTAACTAATCACTTGTAATTAATCCCTTAATTTGATCCTTGTATATTCATGACATGTTTGATCTTCTCACCATCACGCTAACATCCCAAGTCGTCATCATGCTAACATTCCCTGCCTGATCCTCCATAGTCCACCTGTTTGGTTTATCAGTTGATTGTGAGACACATAAAAAAAATATGTGAGTCCCATTGCACCCATTGCATCCATTTTGTCTGTTGCCTCTAGTAGCATTATTGCATCTATCATTATTCATTAAGATTCAGTTACATTATTCATCATTTTAGATTCATTAGACTCATTAGATTCATCATTAGATTGCATTAGATCCATCATTCAGGTCACATTGTTCATCATGTTAAATCCATTATTAAATTGCATTAATCATCAAGTCAATCATTTACTTGCATAGTTAGTATCATTTTAGAACTTTGCATTATTAATCCATTATTTAGCTTGCATTGTTAAACCCATTTTAGATTCATTTTATCATCTTGCATTGTTAAATCCATTTTAGATTCATTTATCATCTTGCACTGTTAAATCTATTTTAAATTCATTTTGTCATCTTGCATTGTTAAATCTATTTTAGATTCATTTTGTCATCTTGCATTGTTAATCCATTTTAGGTTCATTATCTTACATTGTTAATTCATCTTGCATTCATCCATTTTATCATCTCACATTGTTACAATATTTAGATTCATGTACCACTTGCATAATTAATTCATTTAGATTCATTTTAGTCTTGTATTGTTAAAACATCATTTATATTCATCTGGCATTCCTATACATATTAATAAAACATCAACATATATATTTCATACATCATAAAAACACATCACATCCTGCATCCACACACGTCAGTACATCATATATATAAGCATCATCCATCCTGCATAAGTCATACATCATATATACATAATCATGAAACCATCCTGCATACATAACATGTCATCCATATACATCACATCCTGTAAGCACCAAATGTCAATAATCATATAGGCATATGCATCAAAACATCATATCAATCACAATATGTACATCATACATCATATGCATTATAAGAGTCCTCGATCATATATGTCTATATCAATGTCCATAAAATCCAATGTCTATCAATAAAATACATCACGTGCACCTCGGTGTCAACATACATGTATATCTCAAAAATGCAAAACTGTGTGTCATCTGATCCTCTGACGAATCATACTGGTGGCTGTGATGATCCACCTCCCTGCCATGGTGGTGGACGTGGTGGCATCCCCACTGATCCATGCGATGCCAAAGTCTGCACTGTGCTCTAAGAATGAGACCTCTCTAAGTAATCTCATCTCTGTCCCTCGGGAACTAGCTGATGATACAAGGCACGATAGTGAGATGCCTCCCTGCCTACACTGTTCAGCTCTCTATGAGCTCCGAATGCCTCGGCCATCACCTGTCCGACCCCACCTGCAATGGCTGCCTATCTGGAAATGTCACGCTCAGCCCTGTAAGCCTTCGCCTGCATAGTGTTGCATCCCTCTTTGAGGTTAATGCCAAAATCTGCTTAGTAGCCTGCTCCATCTATAGGGTCAGAGTATCCAACTGGCCCGTAAGAGTACCTATCTCGGTACGTATCTCTCTAGAATCCTGTGTTAGGTCGACCATGGAAAACTCCCCTGCATCAACCCGGCCCTGTAGGGTGTCTAGTGAACCCTCTGCACTATCAGCCGATGATGTCTCTGCAGTCAGTAGCACCTGTATCCAGGTAATCTCCGTTTGAAGGCTCGTATTAGAGACCACCGCCATGTCCAATAATCCCCGCAATGTCCAATAATCCCCGCAGTCTTGTGCACTCTGTCTGAAGGTTGTATTGCTTTGCGATGATAGTATCATGGGTCTCCTATGCTATGAATCTAGCTGGTGGTCCCTGTGGTACTTGTGGTGGCATTGGTGGTTCCTGTGGTGGCACTGGTGGTGCCTATACCTATACCTATGGTTGCACCTATACCTGTACTGGTGGGGGCCCCTATGGCCCCTGATCCTGCCCTGCCTGACCCCTGCCTGTGCCTCTATCTGAGGTCTCATCCGTCTCTGTGGCCTCCTCCTCTAACCTACTACCGAGGTCTCTGGGGCATCTCCGATATCTATCCCATCATCCACATCCATGTCCCCTGTCGGTTGCTCATGAGAAGCCACCTGAGTAGGGTCTGTAAGATGCAATGGTGTGTGAGCAGCCCACGATGCTACGTACTTCGAAGTCATCCTTGCATCTGTGATGTTAGGACACACCACAAAATCAATATGTACCATTTCCCTCTAGGATGCCCTCACTGTAAGAGCATCCATGTACCTCCCCCATGTCCCTACCTCCCTGGTGACATGAGGATATAAGGCATCCTCTACCACCACTCCCTGTTGTAGCCCAAACTATCGCATGACCCTGGATGGTCTGTACCTCTCTATCTGGTGGATGGTCCTCCCTAGTAGAAAGTAATCGGTTTGAATGTATGATAGGTATAGAAAGTCCTCAAACCCATCCTTCACTCTTGTAGCGCATTCCATCATCCCCCATGGCTCGCATAGTCGGTATGGGGTCCAGCAGAAAACCTGTACCTCATCTAGTAGTTGCCGCCAATATCCAGTCTGGCCGACAGAGGTGTATCTCAAGGGAAGCCTGTATCTACAGGCATAGGGCTCCCTAGGATGTCATGCCTCTCAAAATCTCATAGGCTGAAACACTACAATGTGCTCCCAAGCCCAAACTAACATCAAGGTCACTCCGGTACCCATGTTGTGTACCCCGCGGTACACAGCCATGTGTAGATCATGGTATAGTTGTCCTAAGACAACATACCCCCAGCAATACGAGGTCCCCTCCTCTATCATCTGTTCTAGCACCCATGACCATCCCATGCCAAAACCATGTCTTGCTAGATTAGCTAATAAGCGTCCCCCGATCAATCCCGCCAGATATAGAGCTATCCGCCGTAATCTCTTATCAATTGTTGGCTGCCAGGGCGTCCAGGTCTGGTATGTCAGAATATGCCTCATCAGTCACCTGAAAGTAATCTCCATATAATGACCACTATCCTCCAAATGGTACCAAGGAATTGCCCCTTGGATGGGTATCCAAAGGATTTGCCAGACGTCCTCCAGGGTGATGGTCGCCTCTCCAGTATGCAAGTGAAAGGTAGTGGTGTCACTGTGCCACCGTTCGATCAACGTAGTCATCATCCCATTGAGCGCCCGTAGCCTAGGCCAATGGGGCACATAGTCCAACCCAACTACTGATAACAAGCCTCAGTCCTTCTCCATAAGCTGTGAATCCAACTCCATGGTAGGAGGCCAATGCTCTCGTGATCCCTATGGTGGGAACTTCTCCTGCAAAAATTTCAAAAATCTACCATGTCAGTCACTTGTTCTTCTAAGTCCTAGTCTAAACCCTCCCAAAGTGGGGCATCTTGTCCCTAGGTCTTTTGCCGACCCATCCCAGCCCCCACTAGGTCCCTCCATTTCCCTCCCTCTCAATGTTTTCCCTTTTAGGCGCAGATGTCAGTTCAGCCAGAAACACCAGTTCATACACTGGTGTCTCTGACGTCCTTTCCTGGTCTTCGAAGACATGGGTCTGGGTCCAGTGTCTTTGAAGATGCCTGTCTGGCACCGTCATCTTTGGAGACGCTGATCTGGAGATCATTGTCTGCGAAGACATTGATCCAGGGATCGGCATCCTCGCAGACGCCGGTTTGAGAATCAACGTCTCCAGTCTGAAATCCCCTTTTCCCTCATTAATGACCCCTAGACTCCCCCCAAAGCAATAAATAACTTCCATAATAATAAATGTGAGGTCTCGGATAGCTCACTCACCAGTACCAGTCACTCGGTGGGCCTCCCATGTGTGCGCACGCGCTCTCCCAACTGCCCCTTCATCCTCTTGTCAGCCATATTTTCACTCCAAAGCTCCGATTTCACTATTCACAAATGACCTTCGTTAAGCCCCCAGCCCTTCTTATAGCCCGCATTTTCCCCGAAAAAATTNCCCCCCCCCCCGTGTATATTTTTATATAAATCGCCCTATTGTACAGCTTGAATTCACATAAAATCCCAAAAACATTTAAAAATCGTGAAAAATCCAAAAAAAAAAAATTCCCAAAATTTCAAAAACATCAAATATTCTCAAAAATCATGCAATAAACACTTCGTTCTTTCCGCATTTTTCTAGATCTTAGTTTTCAGCAACGTTTTGACTCATGCGACTGCGATCATATTTTTCACCCAATCAATTTTGCGACCAATTGTCCTTGCTCTCCATCCTATTCACATCTTTTGCCAGCAAATCTCTTTTATCAAATCAAATCCAATCTCTTCTCGTCAGGATGCATCCTTCCGGTGTCGGCTTACCAAATCTCTCATCACATCAATCCTGTTCATGACAAGAAATTTGGACTGAATGAATGCTTGGTCATGAGGCCTTCTTTATTAATTTTATCTTTTTGTGTCAGTTTACACCTACTCACCACTACCTCGATCTGCTATATCTTGGTGCGTTGTGACTAGTTGCTACTGATACATGCATTTTTTGCAGTGTGCTTTTGTTTGAGCATCTAGTCCATGCAAAGGAATCTTGTCATCTGTGTTTTCTAACACCTGATGCATACCTCCTATTGCAATATCAAAATTAGATGTGCTCTCCATATTTTTCACTTAAATGGATCCCAATGCTCATTTAGCTGCATTTACATGCATTTGCATTTGCATTCTTAGTTGTATTCTTAAGTGCATTTCAGAAAGCTTCTCTTTAATCCCTCCCTCCTTTCCTCTTTCCCATTGCATCCTTTTTTTAGAAAATCCCACAACATTGTCTTCGTTGTGTTATTTTCTCAAGGGGGCACAACCCCATACCGTTGTTGCTTGAGCACGACTCCTAGAAATCCTCTTCCTCTGGGGCAACTTATTTTCTTGTCTTTGACGCAACGTCACTTGCGATGCCACGTTAAAGAGGGGCAAAATGTAGACATCCAAAAATATTAATATTATTATTAATATCTTTCTCCCTCTTATTCCTTCTAACTATTTAATTTAAATCAATTAAATAGCTTCATTTGCTAGTATTTATCAATAGTGTAAATACTATTCCAATGTATTTTATTTAAATACATTTGTCTCATGAAATTCCCTTTTTAATAAATTTACATTTATTAAAATCCTCCATTTTCCTAATTCTTCTAAACCATAATTTATTCAAATTTGATTTGAATAATACCCTAAATCCTAGCTAGGAACCTATTAAGTCTACCCTATTCCCATCACCTCATTTCCTAAGTATACTTCCCCACCTAACTGTCCTTTAACCATTCTTAATGGGTGATTCCTAACCTTTTTAAGGCTAATGGAATGCTCACCCACATGGAGAAATTCTCTCCAAAATGGGCACCCATTCCTCTTTAATTTCTTCTTACAACTTTGTCTCCCCTTTTGAAATATTGAGCTACTCAATATTAAATGCCAATTTTGACTCAAAATTGGCCATCTTTTCAA
>MU227213.1:1324547-1335254 GCA_018584345.1 Thuja plicata
AGTACCCACAAATATTGTACTAGTATAATGAACCTGTTAAAGTTCCTTTGCCCTGTTAGAAGCAGTCTTTACAATGTGAGTACAATGACCTGGTTAAGGGTCTGACCCTGTTAGGAGTCTTTTACAATTAACCCTATTAGGGGTGAGGACTCATTGTCCAAGAGCTCACTGCTCAAAATGAAAGAAGGCTACAACCTCCTGAGAATAGATATGCACTATATCCAAAAGTGAATTGTTGTACGTGACACAGATGTCTGATCAGTTCCAGTTATGAGCTTATGCTCTTAACTTCTTAAAGGGAACTATCTCATACTGATATCTTCATACTTCTCTACTATGCATCTTCTCTGACTATTTCGATGACACTTCAAATGTATCTTTGCATTACATATTTATATCTTTACACCTTAATAGATGCGACTACAAACAAGACCTTAATTGGCCCAAAAACATAATACACAACGCTTCCAAAAATTTTGGCTTAAGTGTGTTTACAACAATGTTTAATACATGATTATAAAATTATTACAATAGGCTCTTATCCTTTACATAATAGAAGATTACACGCTAATCAAAATCATGAAGTCGGCTTCATACTTTGTATTCTGGACTGCTGGTGAACTTGTTCTTTCTGTAACTTGTCCGTACTACTATTTTGTACCATGCGTGTATAGGGAAAGCATAATAGCATACCATAAAGCTTAAGTTTGAATGCACATATCTTGATGTGGTCATACATATGTGCGCTGATTCCCTAATTGACTGCAAGTCACTGTTCTGTTCTGTCTTCTACACTTAGTCAATTTTCACTTCATAGTTAACTATCAAAACTTCATATGACTTTGTTGCCATAATGAAAACACAAAATAAGCCAAATAATCCTTGGGAGTCAACTTTCCAACAATCTCCCCCTTTGTCATTAATGGCAACAAAGGAATGTGGCCAAGTTACTCAAAATTGACTAACACAAAAATTGTATATCATTATACTACTCCCCATATATACACATATTCCTTGTATATTACTCCCCTTTTGACATTAATGACAAAGGTGTCAAAATTGTAAGTCTCTAGATACTTACTCCATATATACATCTGGATATACAACCTGAAGATTCTTTATCTCTTGCTGTCCAAATGCCTTCATTGCATCAATTGTTTGGAGATGGGCGCATAGAGCATAAGTGATCTTCTCCATTTTTATCAGGTCCATGTAGGGACCTTGATCATATGTGACAATAGTGGCATCAATCTATTTGATGTTCTCATCCAAAACTGCTAAGGAGGGCACAAGTGCGTTTCTCAACTGAGTCTGCTAGGTCCTTATCTTATTGATCTCCATTTTAGCTTTTTCTATCTTGTCAAGTTGACCTTGATAGATACTGTTGCAAATGTTCATGTCTTGCGTGGATGTCTTGACTAATTTCCTAACACTATCAACCAAGATATCTGCCTCCTCTATCTTCTTGATATGTTCAGAGGTGAATTTCACCCTTTCCATGCAGTTGGCTATTACATTTCTGCCTTTAGCTGCCAACTCTTTCAACATAGACTGACCAATCTTCAATGATTTTAAGTCTAAGGAAAAATTATTTAATAGTTCATTCAACCTTTCCTTTTTGTACTCATCTTCTGCAATTCTAGTAGCTGAGTCTACTAAGCTTGTTAAATGTGCTTTGAAGCTTGTTAGTATACTGTCTACATCATCCACAGACTGAATTTTTGCTACTTTCTTGTCCGTAGGTAATAGATCATTCAAAATGTTTACTGATTCTAAGAAGAGAGGATTCCCCATAACCTATTTCTCTTTGGCCTTTTCCATGGCTAGGACATTGATCTTGATCAGGTCTTCTTCTCCCCAAGCATCCAGACTTGCTGAGTTAGGAGTTAAACTTGACAACAATGAAGTAGATGGTTGAATGGATGGTGTGAATATGGTATTCTGACTAGTATCCATGCATTCACTTTTAACTGGATCTCCATGACTGGTGTCTCATTATTTTGATTATCTTCCTCTTTTTTCAAGTCTGTTGAATCTATAGAGGGAACTTTATCTTGTTGCAAAGATGTATCATCATTGCATGCCTTCTTTGTCTCTTCCGTGTTTACAAATGTCTTTTCAACTTTATCCATATCATTATCAGAAGCGGTCATAGATATCTTGATATCATCAATCACTATAGTATCCCCTGAATCTTTTGTTGTATCAGAGGTTATTAAGACTGAGGGCGTTGAAACCTATGGACCTGTCTTAGGTGCATTCTGAGTCACTGGATCTGCAACCTATTTAGGAGGAACTAGAGTTGCCTTAGCTATAGGCATCATTGATGGATACATGTCTATCCATAAATACTCACTCAAATGATTTATGAGTCTCTTCACCGACCAAATCATACTCCTTGTTCATGATATGAACAATTCTTATTTTGGTTCTTAGGTGCGGCTTTACTAAATCCAACAAAATGACTTTCTCATCATGTGAGCACACCAAGAGAAGACTATCCAATTTTTCTTCTCTTATCCTCATATCCTCTTCAATTGTTTACCTCTTTAACATATCAAGTATGTTCCATACCTTGTCTGGTATGACAGTCTTGAGTTCCAATACAGTCCTTTTGAACTTAATCATATGAGAGATGATCATAGAATGAATCTCTGATTTGTCTATCTCTTGATATTTGTCATATACATTCTTGAGAGACTCTAGTCATCCTTCATTGGCAATTTTGTTCCTTAAGACATTAAGACTAGGTCTAAAACCTACCTCAGGAGGAGCTTGTGTGTTCTTTACCTTGCTTCTTATAGTTCTTGACGATGGATTACTAGTGGGCGCTTCCTTCCTTCCTCTAGACTTCTTGCTAGGTACTGATGGTGGAGATGCATCCAGATCAATGGTGGTTGATGGTGCAGATGTATCTTCATTTGATTTATTCTTCTTCTTCCTGGGCATATCATCAGTATTTTCTATTTTTACTTCTGTGGGAGTCTTCTGAAGTTATTTGGCTATCTTAGCTTCTCTAGCTTTTTCAAGATCTTCTTGTGTAACACCATGAAACTTTAGGATATTTTAGGTAATCCTAAATGCCTTTCTTTTGTTCTCAGCATTGTATAAGATAGAATAAACTTGATTTTTCTTTTCTCTGTAAGTGCCCCATCTAGGTTCATTGGGATCCTTCGGCGCAGATAAGAGGACTTGTGCATAGCCTTCCAGAACATGTTCTTCGACTTCATAACCAAGAGGGTGAATCCATTTTGTCCTAGGCTCAACTGCCTCCTTGCAAGTACAGTCAGTCTCCACCATGAAGCATATGGTGTCTTTGTACTTCTCAACTATTTTCTCAGGTATCCTCTTCTACATCTTGATCCTGAATGTCTTGATGTCTATGTCCATAGAATCCTTCACACTACTTTTTGATGTGGCTTTTAGTGAAATCTGTGACATAGTGGGTTTGCTTTTGTCTAGGTAGAGATTTGCAACCTTTCCTACTATGTGGAAGTAGAGATATATGATCAATGAACCAAACCTAAATATATTTCTCTTATCATGCTTGATAGCTCAGATGTTGTCAATCAATTGAGCAAACAATATCTCACATAGGTTGTACTGAGTATTGTCTTTCACCATTTTTATTGCTGCTAAGATAGTGGCTACAGATACACTGTTTAGTCTACTTGTGTGCTAAAATTTATATCCTATTATCATGGTAACTAGCTTTATATCATCTTCCTTGATGGGATCAACTATGATACCGTGCCTATCACTTCTGGATAAGCATGCTTGATCAACTTGTTTCTTAACATCTTTACCAGTTGGAAGAACTGATCTAGTCTTAGGAAGTCCAGTCATCTCATGAATTAGATGAGCAGTGATGTAGATAGGAACCTCACCTATCCAGTATAGATCATCATGTATCCTGCTCAGTAATATCTTCACCCATTCTGGCTCATAGAACTCGTGCGCATTGGAATACTCAAAGATAGGATTATCAGTGAGATGCGCGTATTCATTCTTGAATGTATAATCTGGTTTTATCATAGAACCCATGAGAGATGCAATGTTTTTGTCTCCAATTGTTTCCTTTTTGCAATAAACGTATGCGTGGATGTCTTCTACATGTATGACTCCAGGAAGAGTCCTAGAGAATTCTCCTTCAACATCATCCAATATGGAATTGAATGGATGCTTCTTAAAAACAAATCTCTTCCTCTCAGCAATTTCGAATACAACAGGGGTTGCCATACTTACTTTCAAGTAGGTTAAGTAGGGTTTCACGATGATTCTAAAATGACGTGACTACTAGGGTTCTGCTCCAAACGTAATCCATTCACAAACCAACTAATCCTCCAAGCAGTAGTGCTTTGATGCTCGATGCCTATCCGCTTTATGAATGCTTCAATCTCAAATGTAAAGTGAGGTCTTTAATATCTTTTGCCAGTTTATATAAAGATTAATTGCATTTAATGCTCATTGCCATAAAGCAGTTTACAGAGAGAATTTCAAAATTTGTTATGAACGAAGTAAAGGCAATGTGTGAATGCATACAACCTTAATTCATGATCACATGCATGAATCCACAGGTGCATACTCATAGGTGAGTATACCAGCCACGCAGGGGTTCAGAGCTGGAATAGCTCCCCCTAAGACCATGAGGGTTAACTATTCAGAAGTAGAAGGTGCATCCACTAAGGATGCATCTGCTACCTTGTTCTCTTCATTATCCTTCTTTACTTCAACCCATATTTTATCTGAGTTAGCGTTGGCTTCCACAAACTTGACTTCTCTTGATTCTTCAAACAAAGACTTCTTAGGGTTCTCTTGTCCTTTTGTTCTTGATCTGCAAAACCTTGAGATATGTCCAAATTTTCCACATGAGTGACATATGATAGGAGGTTTGGTGTTGTTATTAATCATGATGCACTTAGCTATGTGTCCATTGCATTTACATATCTGACATGTAATGTTCTGAAAGTTTCTTTGAGGTTGATTTCTCTGATTGAATTGAGTTTGATTCCTTTGGTTCAGTTGTGGCTGATTTCTTTGATTTGTTCTGCAATGAATAGCCCTATGACCAAACTTATTATAGGAGTAAAAGTAACCATTGAAGAGTCTTACATTCTTACAATCTCTTGCCAAGTGTCTATGCTTTTTACAGGCATAGCAAGTATGGTTGATTTCCTTGTGCTTATCTTTTGGTCATTCTGCTTTAGTCTCTTCAATATTTTCAGTTTTCTTTTCTTCTGAAGATTCTATTAGAGCTTTCTTTCTTTCTTGTAATGAGTTGATCTCAATTTGAGCTAAACTGTATCCCATACCAGTGGTGTCACCTTTTAGCTTTTGTGCATAGAGCTATGATTGAATCATATAAGAGCTTGTGTGTAGTTTAGCAATCTTGTCTTTTTCTCCTGATAATTCAAATTCAATTTTGTTCTTGATATTTTCCAATTCCAAGATTTTCATATTGGCTTGCATGAGTTCTTCATCCAACTGTTTGTTTTCTTTGTTCTTCTCTTCAATAGTTGTTAAGATATCAGTTAACTGGTCATTCAATTCTTCTATCTTATCTTTCAGAGACTTGTTCTCTTCATTCAGTTTCAAATCATTGGTGGAGCAATCTTTTAGCTCTTTCCTTAGTTTCATGATAAGCATTTGTGAGCCATAAAATTTTAGTCTAAGTTCTTCATTTTATTTCTCAGATCTGTCTAGATCTTCAAGGGCTGCTTCAAGATTCTTTTTCAGATGTTTGACTTCTGTTGAATCCATGATCTCCTCAAGTGGTTAAACTTTTCTCTCTAAGGACCAGAGCTCTGATACCAATTTTTGAAAACACTGAGGGGGGGGGTGAATTAGTGTTTAGCTAATTATTAAAATTCAGCAACTTAAACATAAATCAAATATACATCCAATGAAGCTTAACACAAGAACACATAACACTTGATATGATTATGGGGAAACCTTGATTAGAGGAAAACCCCAGTGGGAATTAGTACCCACAAATATTGTACTAGTATAATGAACATGTTAAAGTTCCTTTGCCCTGTTAGAAGCAGTCTTTACAATGTGAGTAGAATGACCTAGTTAAGGTTCTGACCCTGTTAGGATTCTTTTACAATTAACCCTATTAGGGGTGAGGACTCACTGTCCAAGAGCTCACTACTCAAAGAGAAAGAAGGCTACAACCTCCTGAGAATAGATATGCACTATATCCAAAAGTGAACTGTTGTATGTGACACAGATGTCTGATCAGTTCCAGTTATGTGCTTATGCTCTTAACGTCTTAAAGGGCACTATCTCATACTAATATCTTCATACTTCTCTTCTATGCATCTTCTCTTACTATTTCGATGACACTTCAAATGTATCTTTACATTAAATATTTATATCTTTACACCTGAATAGACACGACTACAAACAAGACCTTAGTCAGCCCAAAAACATAATACACAATGCTTCCAAACAAATTGGATTAAGCATTTTTACAAAAATGTTTAATACATGATTATAAACTTATTTCAATAGGCACTTAGCCTTTACATAATAGAAGATTACACGCTAATCAAAATCATGAAGTCGGCTTCATACTCTGTATTATGGACTGCTGATGAACTTGTTCTTTCTGTAACTTGTCTGTACTGCTATTTTGTACCATGCATGTATAGAGTAAGCATAATAACATACCATAAAGCTTAATTCTGAATGCGCATATCCTGATGTGGTCGTACGTACGTGCGTTGATGCCCTGATCGACTGCAAGTCACTGTTCTGTTCTGTCTTCTACACTTAGTCAATTTTCACTTCATAGTTAACTATCAAAACTTCATATGAATTTGTTGCCATAATGACAACAAAAAATAAGCCATATAATCCCTGGGAGTCAACTTGCCAACATATACTTGAAATCATTATTGAAAATTTTTGAGAAGCACTTGCAGTGCATTGAGAAATTGATTCATTGCAGTAATAATAGAGCCTATCTTCATAAACAAAAGAGGCTAAAACCTTAATTTTGAAATGCCTGAATTGAAAAATGTTAGCTTAGAAATGGAACCTTTGGTTTTAATTCTCAAATAATTATTGATGTTTCTTGAATGATGTCATCACATGCCTTCATTATGGAGGAACATATTATGATTGATCATGATTTTTAAATCTTGAAAGTTTGAATTCCTTGATTGGAAATAAATTTTGATTGAATGGTCAATTGGAATGGTTGGAATTGATTGGTAGATTATATAAGTTTGAAATGGTCAAGAGAGGGAGATGTATATATGCAACTTACATATTTTCAAACTTAATTTTTGGGGAATGCTAAAATCGGGGAGAAATTTCTTGCTACTAGCAAAGTTGACTGTTATAATTTATAAATTGGAGTCAAACTACATAGACAAAGGTGTTGGGTATTCTAGTCCACTAGGAGAAGGGATTCCTCCATCCCAATATTTGACCCACAAAAAAGGTCATGACTAGTTGGTGCAAGAGCACCAAGGTCAAAGGCAGGAGTCATGGAGTGCACCAGAGTCTATAGAGCCTTGGAGAGTTGAAAATAATCTAGTCGTTAAGAGTAACCTAAAGATGGTGATTAGAAATACAAGCAATAGGTAAGAGTAACCAGAGAGATGAATATAATTAGTTAAGGTCTTAATGTGCTAATTTTCTAATATTAACTTTCTATTAGAGTGTTGAAGCTATAATGCCCATTTTATTGCCATTAATAAATGGAACATATGTGGTTTTTGTCATCATTTTTTAAGAGCTATTCATTTATTTGCAGGCAGTCTATGTGTAGAAGAATGGACAATTTGCTAAAGATATCAAAGAAAAAGAAACATACATGGAGAACAATGATGATACAGAACTAGAAGATGAGGGACTCAAATATGTTCTGAAGTTTCTTACAACTAGGATGCAAAATACTAGATCATCTATTCTGAAAGAACCAAAATAGTCATACTTGGATATAATGCTAAGTTTTGCATCTAGAAGTGCTAATTTCTTTACTTTCTTCCTATATTTATATGTAAAAATAATGCTTTATTGGAGGTTGAATTTTAACAATGCAAAATTGTCAACCACCAAAGCCAATTGACTATATTTCACAGAAGTTTCTCTTGTATTTATAATTCAAATTCCATTGGTTTTTTGTTAAATAGGGTTCTAAAGCATTGAAAGTAGAAAGTTGGTAAAATAGGGATAGGTTAAAGGCAGGGATAATGACACCCTATAAGAACATATAATGACACCCTCATATTCATAGTCATAAAGAGGAATAATGAAGATGTAAACCAAACTATGAAAGTAAAACAGGGATAGGTTAAAGGCAGGGATTGACGGCCTGAACATAAAGGATGGGAGCTTTCTGCCGGCACATGTGACCACTACAGTGTCCTCTCACTCAAATCTGTAGTGGTGTTTTGCATTAGTCTTGTGAACCAGTCCTCTACTATAGTCTAGCGTAGTTGCATATTTTTTGCAGCTTGTTGATGTGGAAAGAGTTAGGTGATGGAGGAATACATGGAAGAATAGTCTTCAATGGCACGGTGCTAATCACATGGCCTTCATCCTCGCTGCCCAAGTCCATATCTAAAGCTAGAGTTTTTTTGCAGGTTTGGAGCAGAGTTAGGACTCCTGAAGCCCATTTATAGGAACCATCTCTTCAACATTTCACAACAACAAATGGCGGTCTTCATGGGCATCAGCTGCAGGTGCACTCAGGTGTAGGTGTTGATGGAGATGCAAGAAGAACAACTTAATCGGATTTTCAAACAAGCCAATGATCAGGAGAAGACGACCATGGCAGTGCTCCTTGGGGTCAAATACTGGACAGGGGGCCATATTCATGATGGAAAGCTCATTTTCAACCTCTTTCAACCTATCATCCAAGTTCTAAGCCATGTGGTGCATGCAAATGGCATGATCCGCCAAATGATTGCAGAGGGGATCTATTTGCCGGTGACTCATGCTTTGGATTTGTGTGACACCAATCTCTCTAGTAGAGGTATGCTGGGACTTTTTTGTTTGGAAGCAGAAAGGAAGAAGAAGCTTATGAAGAAGGCCTGGGCATTGTATAAGATATGCATTGCAAAAGAGTATGACATGAGAAAGTTTGATGATTTTTGTGAGGCCAATGATAAGCTCTTCCCAACAGAGGTAGTAGCTAGGCTGATTTCTATTGGCAAAGGGATTGGATACCTCTATCATTGAGTCGGGTAGCCTAGTTGATTTAGTAATATGTTTTGTAAACGGAGAGGTGTCTCCTATATCATATGTAAGTTCTTTTTTTGGCAATATTAAGGGTACTACCCCCTAGGCAGAGCTTGACAAAAAAAAAATTGAGAATTAGTAGAGTGCAAAATCGTACTGAAATTTATTAATCACAATGCCAAGATATTCAATTCCAATTGAAATTAATCGCAATACCAAGATTTTTTTAATGTATATGTGTCAAGAAGGATATAATCGATGTCAAGATATTAACATCTTCCAACCATAATGATATGTAAATGAGAAATATGTGTAAATTGTAACATGTTCACTATCATGTTGTCATGCCATCAAATCAAAACAAAGTGCCATAACACGTCCACTATCATGCATCAAGTTAATTTGTCGTATGAGACAAAAAAATATTCCAATTGGCCCCTCTCCCTTGAGAAGATGAAATCAACACAACCAAATATTTTCAAAAACCGATTCCCTTCTATTTTATCAAAAGCTAATTTGACTTCTTTCAAATTGTTATACTCACATTTAATTTTCATAGTCTAGGATAGGAAGTTAGTATGTAAGTTATAAAGTAAAAATACTGAAGAACCAATGACATAAGTTGAGAAATAGATGCATAGAATGTACCTTATGTAGTTTATGTGGTTTTTAATGCAAGGAAAGTGAGAAGAAACCGTGATAGGTCTAGTGAATACACACAATGGAGGGTGCATTTGAAAGCACCAATATTGGAGAGTTTGAGAGTAAATTGATGATTTCAGGTTCTTTTATAAAATCGTGACCTAGAACTTGTAATTAATTATGTCTTAGTTAAGTCAGTTCAATTTATTATTCAAACTATGAGTTGTAACTTCCAAATAGTGATCTTCTTATTTAAAAACAAATATTTTATGTACAATTCGATAGATATTAAAATATTTCTTATAAATCTTAGACTACCGGTCAACAATAATCTCCATCAGTAAAGAAGTGTATAATCAGTTTGAAAAACTTGATTCCAAAGATAAGATATGAGAATCAATTTTTGTTTAAAAGTGATAACTATTTGTTAAGACATTAAACTCAACCATAAATACAAAGATCTTTGTTGTCATGGATTCATCTTTTTTTTAGTTTTCATCTCTTTAAATTTTCTTGTTGTCATACAAAAAGCTCTTGTCACTGCAATATTTACTTCCTATCATTGTGATGTCAGAAACATAAATTTTCATTTACAAACACTATTCAATGAAAATTCTAATTTTTCAAGAATTTGTGTCTAACCTTCCTATCGTCACAGTTAATCTGTTCCTATCAAAGATTGTTACATTAATGTCACAGACTGGGAAGTAGTCAAAATATTCACTACATATCTAAATTCATGTCATTTTGAATTTTGATCCTGTCACAATAAACTCTATTCTTGTCATAGTGAACTTTGTTCCTGTCGACATAACGCTAGTCAAATGAAGATATTTCATACTCATACTTGTTACCACTAATTCTTAC
>MU227213.1:1337679-1377566 GCA_018584345.1 Thuja plicata
ATTCCATGTTTGGAGTAACAATTATAACAATATTTGTATTGAGATTGTTTTGGCTAAGTTGGAGGCATGAAAAATACGCATAGATTATTTTGGCTTTCTTTTACTACTGAATATTTATGGCACATCTGGAAAGTAAGAAATAATGAGATCTTTAATAGGGTAAGAAGAAAGCTTATTGAGTCGAATAAGAGACACACACTTTGATATTGCCTCACAAGTCACAGTAATGATAGAGATATCAAACGCCAAATTTCTCGCGTTGCTCAGGGATAGAATTGTGACATTGACTTGGAAAGAGATGAGATATGGACACGCATGGTTAATCGACATGTTCAACAACAAAATGATTAGTAGATGGATTAGGTTTTGCAACACTGGCCAAATAATCAAAATGTTGTGACTCACCTATACATCTTTCTAAATCTTAATGCAGGTGATCATCATATTGACTAATATCAGCTAAAATGATCCCTACCTCTGATGAAATCATGACGTATGTTCTCATTAGGTCCTCAGATGAAAAAGTTGTAATATGCTCATCATATTGACTAATATCAATCAGGCCATCTTAGGGTATACGCCTCTAGTCATGTAATATGCTCTTAACCAAAGGCTAAAAAATAAGACATACCTCAAATGGTGAGTACACGGTGGGTTTGTTGATGAGTATGCGGTGGCTTGTTGATCTTATACTTGAAGTCACTGATAGAATTTAAAAAAATGACTTTTCAATACGCTGCTACCGCAAATGAAATAATTTGAACATAAAAAAATTTAGAAATTATAAGTTGTTATACCCTAAACGTGAAGGAAACTAGCTGAATTGCAAAACTGAGGGTAACACTAGCGCTAACTGGCGATGAACGAGTTGTTGGATTCTTCAGTTGTGACTGCTGGATTCAATACAACAAGAGCCATCTTTGCACAATGGTATAGTTTACTAATTAGGGCCCTCTTCTGCTCGCATGCATAGCTCGATCACAAATGAGCCTTTCTTTTTCTTTTCTTTTTTTGTTTATAATCAAGAGGGTGTCGCAATTACGATGGTATCATCACTATTACGACAACATCGGGGGCACTTGGAAAAAAAATACAAAAAACACACACAAATGGTAGCTCCGTTGCAAATTGGCGTCGAAATTTGACCCCAAATATTGTAGTGATTGTTTTGCTAAATGGATGCAAAGGGTAAATTAATTGAAAATGATTTTTGTAGATTTTAAGTTTCATGCTGACAAGACAACAACACTTCAGCCAACCCATTTGGGTGTGAAGTCAATTTAGGATTTTCAGGTGTTACCAAAGAGAATGGAGAAGAAGGTCAGAGAATTGATGACTATTTTTAAGGAAATGCAAGATATACTACCGCCAAGAATTGTAGATGAAAATGGAAATGTCAAACCATTTCAATTATGGAAAGAATAGGCAGAGTGGGTGGTTAACTCTAAGGTTGATCTGATTTGTGAAGACCTTGATATTGATATGCTTGAAAATAGTATGGATAATATTATAAGTACATGAGCATTCTTTGAATATTTTGAGAGAGAGGCAAATCAGGTAGTTGTTAAGTATAATCCCTATAGGACAAAAGTAGTTCAGATGAAGACTATAAAAAATGGGTGGGGACATATTTGAATGAAGAGAAAGAGGCAAACAGTTAATTATCTAACTATTCGATGTGACATTTTGGAAAACAATTTTGGCATTTTTTGTGGAGGTCATCTTTTTGGAAGAATGAGCTTACAAAAATCATGGGCCCAAATCAATATTTTCATCAGCAAATACAAAGAAAGAAAACTATAAGGAATATTTTGTTAAAGGCTAAAGGAATTTTTTCTTTCTTTGTGAAGATCCATTGTAATAAGAATCAAGCAGTGCAATGGATTGATGACTTGTGTCTTCTCTGGCTTGAAGCTTGTTTGCTCCCTTGTTTCTATAACAGAGAATTCAAGGCCAAGAGAAAGGGTTCCAAATCTCTTATGTCTAGAGTGTCGGTTCTAGCACAAGTTTAGGTGAATATGAGAAAATTGTAAAATTATTTACAGACCAAATAAATGATGATTTTAGTGTGAAGTTTTGTGAAGGTATTGAGTAAATGAGTTGTAAAAATTGTTGTATGATAGAAATAGAAGTTGAATTTAATAAAAATATAATTAAGATCCATCTCTCTCATATTGAACAATTCTATTATATTTTGACTTAAATGAACCAAGGTTTTTTTCTCATATAGTTCACTTTTGTGGTGTATGTAATTTCTTGTTCATGCTTTGATCTAATTGGTCAATTAAATGCTTGAATAGAATTGCAGATTGATAGAATTTGTGCAGGGATTTTGATAAGTAGTTTGGGTTAGGGTTATTGTTGAGAAGTATTGTAAGATAGTATTTTCTTAGATCTCATGCTATTAGTAATGTCATATGTTATTTTATTTCTTATGACATCAAGTCCCCAATTGAATAAGGCACTGATCACAACTTGTTTTGGTTTTATTGTTAATTTAGTGTTCAAATTCATTTGAGTCTTGCCATAAAATTGTTAAATTGCATAGTATCTTTTATTTTCATATATTATTGTTATATATTGTTACCATCTCATTCTCTAGTTGGCTGAGGATCACTGATGAATTATCCATTCCTTAGCATTCTCCCTCTTTGTTGAGCCTTTATATGAGATTATTTTCTTTATTTTAATGTCAATTAAAAGTATGGTGTAGAGATTGTAAATGCATTAAGGGATCACCCTACCGAGTTTTGCACAGCCCAAAGTGCGAAAGGATTTGTAAAATCCTTATCATTTGCTCTAAGTCCTAGAGATTATTGAGAATTGGAGTTGGCTTCTCCATAGAAAATTGAAAGATCAACTTGGTTTCTAAATCAATAGTGTAAACCCTTTCAAGGAACCAACAAGGCATGGGGGGTGCAGGTCCTTCTATGGGAGATAAGTTTGGTTGTCTAGACATTTATAACGATAATTGTTTGTCAAGCTCTTCCAAATAGATCCCACACCTAGCTGTAGCTATCTCTCCTCTGCTAGGAAGGAGAAATAAAATGAAGAAGTTACAACAAAAGAAGGTTGGTCTCTTCTGGGTGACAACGTTGACCCCACTAATGTATGGGGTCCCAAGGATGGTAAAGATTCACTTGTGCCACCCACGACCACTAATCTAGCCACTTAATGACTTTCTGTGTGATGTTTCTATTTTTGGGTGTTGCCCGTGTTTTTGTTATTATGGTTTTTTGGGAATTACCCATTTCAATTTCAAAGGGTGATCCCGTATCCCCTTACTTTTTTTTAATAGTGTACTTTTATTTAATATAAATCAAAATGCCTATTCAAAAAAAATGATTAAAATAATTATAGTAATGTTCTCTAGGTAAGCCAAAGAAAAATAATTTAGTAATTCATTATTTAAATACATAATCCAGTCATTACAAAAAAAAAACTCTACCAAAAATTGAGGCATTGCGGGTCATTCTCATCCATGTTGAATTCCAAAGATACAACTTATAGAGAAGACATAATTACCGAGCATTGGAGACTAATAGGCATAAAAGACTGTGGGTGAGTGGGCATAAATTTTTCACATCCTTAAGAACCATTAAATCTCCCATCTCCATCTTGACAATTTTAAAGTACACAAAACTTGTGTTATGGAAATATCACCCCTGAGCTCTTCTTTAGTGAAATCAATTTTTTGACAAACTTCATCTTTGAAAACCAAGGAGTTTGAAAAAATTATAATTGACCAAATAACCTTTAAACAAAGTGAGTGGTTTGTGAACTACAATTTTGGACAAAAAACACCAAACTATAGCTCTTCCTTGTTTTTGATAAATCAACATTTCAACGAACTTTGCTTCTGGCGACAACTTGTCGAGTCAAATGCTTGAAAATGGATGATCAAAGATCAAATTAAAAGAGGATTACAAATTTACAATGTGACATGTTAATCATGAAATTTATAAGCGTTAAATACCAATTTTGAATATCAAAGAAAGAAATTTTATTATAGGGATTAGAGCTACATCATTCCTCTTATCAACAAGAGACATAACATTGAACTTGTGAGGGCCAAATCCTAATTTACTTTTGCTATACCTCAATCTTTCTCAAACAAAAATAACCTTTCACATCAACATATAAGTACATCAATACTTTTTGACATCAATGACAACACATCCAACTAACAGAGAATGTGAACGTTTGACATCAATGATTTTTTTTTCAACAAACCTATTAAGTTGGGTATCTTGTTTGGTCATATACCGATTTTAAGAAGATGCTCCGTGACACACATTGTAAACCTGGTCAAGATTCTTGGTCCAATTTTTTATTCCTCGCTTACTTGTTCATGTTGGATGATATCAGTTTTGGGTAGTGATCATGTTGTTGATATTCATGTTTTGTCACTGATGTCAACATATGTTTATGTGGAGAGGATAGAATAGTTAATTGACTGGCAAAAGTGTACGGATACTGTACAGTCATTTCAGAACTATTGAAGTTGGTTATATGAAGAAGGATGTGTGATGACCTTATTCCTAAGGTCGCTTGGCTATATATTACATATTGAAGATGTTATAGTTGATTTAGTGAAGACTGGTTTCTCGACTGTAACTGTGATGCTTGACTAAGTAGGTCTCTGTGTCTTGGGTATATCTTACTGGTGAAGATATTTCAGGTGATGCAAGCTTACTAAGTGACATAGGAAATATTGAGGAATGTTGGGTATTGGTTGATTTCCATGAGAATTCTGGTGAGGTTAGTTGTGGCGTGTATTCTGGAGGAGACCTATTTGGTGGCGGACTTCAGACATGTAGCGTGTAATATGAATTGTGAGTGTGGATTGTGGATCTGGGAGTATAACTGATGGATTTTATTTGATGTTTACTTGTTATAGGTACCCCGTGTATCTTAGCAAAAGGGTTAAAGAATTATTTGTATATTGGGAAAGCCTAATTAGCCGACCTAATTAATTATTTGTGTATTAGGAAAGCTTAACTGGTCGACCTAATGAATTATTGTAATATGGTATATATGAGTGATCTTTTTGTTTAGAAATATGTGGTAGTGAAAGAGATTGAAAAGAAAAATAAGTGAAAGCTGTGTAGATTATCTGGCTGCTGGATGTAGAGCAGAGTTTGTGATAAGAATACTTCATTGGAACTGACCAAGCAAAGCCAGTTGCTATCAGATAGTTCACTAGATTGTATATTTTCTATATACACTTGTTCAGATTATAAATTCTTGAGGGTTACTTTAACCTTATTTGGGCAGTGTGCCTAGGTAGTGAGCCTACTACTTTTATTGACTCCTAAAAGGGTCTATCTCCTAACAAGGACTATGTAATGTACTATTGTAATAAGCTCCTAACAGGGATAAATCTTTTGATAGGGATACTATACTCTCAGTACATTATTTGTGGGTGTTAATTCCCATCGGGTTTTACCTTTAAGAGGGTTTCCTCGACAACAAGTATTGTGTTATTGTGTTGGCATTTACTGTGTTATTATTTGCATTGTAGTTTTGGTTTATAAAGTTTAAATTTTAATATTCTATATCACAACTGATTCAACCCCCCCCTCTCAGTGGTCTTGTGGGTTATTATTCCTAACAATTGGTATCAGAGCTACTGGTCCTTAGAGAGAAAGCCTAACAACTTGAGGTGATCCTGAAGATGTATTACTATAGGAAGGATAGTCTGAAATTTGATCCTGAAAACTTTGACAGTTGGAAGAACAAGATGAGAACACATTTGCTATGTTTGGGACTTGACTACTGGATGATCACAAAGAAGAATGAAAATATAGCGACTGAGGATGAACTAGAGAAAGCTATTGAAGATGAAAATAAGTTATTTTCATGTAATATGGTCGCAAGGGAATCATTGATCAGCGCACTTTCTAAAGAAGAATTCACTAAAGTAAAAGACTTGGATTCTACACATGAGATCTAGAAAAGATTGGAAGCACTATATGAAGGAGACAAATTTACAAAATAGGCAAAGATACAAAACTGGAAGACAAAGATGGAATCATCAAAGATGAGAGAAGATGAGAACATTAGGGCAGATGGATAGAGAATTACTAAAGTGGTTACTGGCATTAGAAACTCTGGAGGTACTTATAGTGAGGAAGAAGTGATTGCAAAGATACTCCTAAACTTATCATTGGAGTAGGATCTATTTCTTTGGATGGAAGGAGAAATACTGATAATGTATTACTTGTTGATGGACTTAAGCATAATTTGTTGAGTGTTGGATAGTTAGTGGACAAAGGTTATCAGTTGAAATTCATCAATGGGAAATGCTTTATCAGAAGTAAATCAAGAGATTTGATCGCATCTGGTACTAAATCTAGAGGTAATGTATTTGAATTGAATACATCTGAAGCTACCTATTTTAATGTGAAGGTTGATGACAGCTGGCTATGGAATAGAAGATTTTGTCATGTTAACTTTGATAACATTATGAAGGCAAGTATGACTAATACTATGAGAGATCTACCTAAGATTGTAAAGCCATCTAACACTATATGTAGAGAGTGTGTTACGAGGAAGCAGACCAAAAGGAGCTTTAAAACAAAATATTATTCAACAAAAGGGAATTTGGATCTGGTGCATAGAGATCTGTGTGGTCCTACAAGAACAAGATTGTATTATGATGAAAGGTTTAGTGTACTTTCTATTATGATATGGATTTAATTCTTTGTGTTTTATGTTGTGATGAGGGTTGTATTTACTAGAGTGAAGTTTGAAGCATTTAATGAATTGTTAGATGATATCATTTTTGGAGGCAATGATAAGATGAGTAAGAAGTTCTCTAAAGAAATGGAAAATGAATTTGAGATGTCAATGATTGGTGAAATGAATTTTTTTCTTGGTTTGCAAATTAATCATAGTAAGAATGGCATTTTTATATCTCAGACCAAGTATCTTAAGGAAATATTGAAGAATTTTGGAATGGAAGATTGTAAACCTGTTGGAACATCTATGATGACTGGACATAAAATTACTAGTAATTATGAGACTCAAAGTGTAGTTCAAACAAAGTATAGATCTATGATTGGTGGTCTACAATATCTAACTCACACTAGACCATATATTACCAATGCAGTTCGTATTGTGGCAAGGTATCACACAGATCCTAAAGAGACACATCTTGGTGTTGTGAAAAGAATTTTTAGATATTTGAAAGGAACAACAAAATATGGATTATGGTATGAAAAATTAGATGATTTTATTTTAAAGGCTTATATTGATGTTGATTTGGTTGGTAATATGGATGACAGAAAGAGTACTAGTGGTGGTGCATTTTTCCTTGGGAAAAGATTGGTTTCTTGGTTGATCAAGAAGCAGAACTGTGTTGCTCAATCTACTACTGAATTAGAGTATGTTGTTGCTGCAAGAAATTGTACACAAGTTGTTTGGATGAAACAAATGTTGAAGGACATTGGAATAATTTTTGAAGAACCAGTGGTTAACCATTGTGATAACACCAACACAGTGAATAATTTGAAGAATCTTGTAATGCATTCAAAGACTAAACATATTTCTATTAAGTATCATTTCTTGAGGGAGAAGGTAGCAGAGAAAGAGATTAAACTGTAATATATAAGGACAAAGGAACATATAGCAGATATATTTACAAAGCCTTTGCCAAAAGATGCTTTTGAGTATCTCAGAAGCATGTTTGGGGTAAGATCCCCTCCTTGTGATAATTAATTGATGCATATATGCATCAGTCTAGTGGCTTTCAGAGCTATATCATTTTATGGACTTGATGTATGGATCTACTCCTCAGGGGGAGTGATCAAAGGAACACTAGAGCACATTTGGGTGATGAGGGTTGTATTTATTAGAGTGAAGTGTGAAGCATTTAATGAATTGTTGGATGATATCATTTTTGGAGGCAATGATAAGATGATTAAGAAGTTATCTAAAGAAATGGAAAATGAATTTGAGATGTCAATGATTCGTGAAATGATTTCTTTCTTGGTTTGCAAATTAATCAGAGTAAGAATGTAATTTTAATATCTCAGACCAAGTATCTTAAGGAAATGTTGAAGAAGTTTGGAATGGAAGATTGTAAACCTGTTGGAACATCTATGATGACTAGACATAAAATGACTAGTAATTATGAGACTCAAAGTGTAGTTCAGACAAAGTATAGATCTATGATTGGTGGTCTACAATATCTAAGTCACACTAGACCAGATATTACCAATGCAGTTGGTATTGTGGAAAGGTATCAAGAAGATCCCAAAGAGACACATCTTAGTGTTGTGAAAAGAATTTTCAGATATTTGAAAGGAACAACAAAATATGGATTATGGTATAAAAAATTAGATGATTTTATTTTAAAGGCTTATACTGATGCTTATTGGGTAGGTAATATGGATGACAAAAAGAGTACTAGTGGTGGTGCATTTTTCCTTGGGAAAAGATTGGTTTCTTGGTTCAGCAAGAAGCATAACTGTATTACTCAATCTACTACTAAATTAGAGTATGTTGTTGCTGCAATAAATTGCACACAAGTTTTTTGGATGAAACAAATGTTGAAGGATATTGGAATAATTTTTGAAGAACTAGTGGTTAACCATTGTGATAACACCAACATCGTAAATAATTCGAAGAATCTTGTAATGCATTCAAAGACTAAACATATTTCTATTAAGTATCATTTCTTGAGGGAGAAGGTAGCAGAGAAAGAGATTAAACTGTAATATATAAGCACAGAGGAAAAAATAGCAGATATATTTACAAAGCCTTTGCCAGAAGTTGCTTTTGAGTATCTTAGAAGCATGCTTGGGTTCAGATCCCCTCCTTGTGATAATTAATTGATGCAGATATACATCAGTCTAGTGGCTTTCAGAGCTATATCATTTTATTTACTTGATGTATGGATCTACTCCTCAGGGGGAGTGATCGAAGGAACAATATAACTCATTTGGGTGATGAGGGTTGTATTTACTAGAGTGAAGTTTGAAGCATTTAATGAATTGTTGGATGATATCATTTTTGGAGGCAATGATAAGATGAGTAAGAAGTTCTCTAATGAAATGGAAAATGAATTTGAGATGTCAATGATTGGTGAAATGGATTTTTTTCTTGGTTTGCAAATTAATCAGAGTAAGAACGGAATTTTTATATCTCAGACCAAGTATCTTAAGGAAATGTTGAAGAAGTTTGGAATGGAAGATTATAAACCTTTTGGAACATCTATGATGACTGGACATAAAATGACTAGTAATTATGAGACTCAAAGTGTAGTTCAGACAAAGTATAGATCTATGATTGGTGGTCTACAATATCTAAATCACACTAGACCAGATATTACCAATGCAGTTGGTATTATGGCAAGGTATCAAGCAGATCCCAAAGAGACACATCTTGGTGTTGTGAAAAGAATTTTCAGATATTTGAAAGGAAAAAAAGAATATGGATTATGGTATAAAAAATCAGATGATTTTATTTTAAAGGCTTATACTGATGCTGATTGGGTAGGTAATATGGATGACAGAAAGAGTACTAGTGGTGGTGCATTTTTCCTTGGGAAAAGATTGGTTTCTTGGTTGAGAAAGAAGCAGAACTGTATTGCTCAATCTACTACTGAATTAGAGTATGTTTCTACTACAATAAATTGCACACAAGTTGTTTGGATGAAAAAAATGTTGAAGGATATTGGAATAATGTTTGAAGAACCAGTGGTTAACCATTGTGATAACACCAGCACCGTGAATAATTCAAAGAATCTTGTAATGCATTCAAAGACTAAACATATTTCTATTAAGTATCATTTGTTGAGGGAGAAGGTAACAGAGAAAGAGATTAATCTGTAATACATAAGCACAAAGGAACAGATAGCAGATATATTTACAAAGCCTTTGCCAAAATATGCTTTTGAGTATCTCAGAAGCATGCTTGGGGTCAGATCCCCTCCTTGTGATAATTAATTGATGTAGATATGTATCAGTCTAGTGGCTTTCAGAGCTATATCATTTTATGGACTTGATGTATGGATCTACTCCTCAGGGGGAGTGATCGAAGGAACACTAGAGCACATTTGAGTGATGAGGGTTGTATTTACTAGAGTGAAGTTTGAAGAATTTAATGAATTGTTGGATGATATCATTTTTGGAGGCAATGATAAGATGAGTAAGAAGTTCTTTAAAGAAATGGAAAATGAATTTGAGATGTCAATGATTGGTGAAATGAATTTTTTTCTTGGTTTGCAAATTAATCAGAGTAAGAATGGAATTTTTATATCTCAGACCAAGTATCTTAAGGAAATGTTGAAGAATTTTGGAATGGAAGATTATAAACCTATTGGAACATCTATGATGACTGGACATAAAATGAATAGTAATTATGAGACTCAAAGTGTAGTTCAGACAAAGTATAGATCTATGATTGGTGGTCTATAATATCTAACTCACACTAGACCAGATATTACCAATGCAGTTGGTATTGTGGCAAGGTATCAAGCAAATCCCAAAGAGACACATCTTGGTGTTGTGAAAAGAATTTTCAGATATTTGAAAGGAACAACAAAATATGGATTATGGTATGAAAAATCAGATGATTTTATTTTAAAGGCTTATACTGATGCTGATTGGGTAGGTAATATGGATGACAGAAAGGGTACTAGTGGTGGTGCATTTTTCCTTGGGAAAAGATTGGTTTCTTGGTTGAGCAAGAAGTAGAACTGTATGGCTCAATCTACTACTGAATTAGAGTATGTTGCTGCTGCAATAAATTGCACACAAGTTGTTTGGATGAAACAAATGTTGAAGGACATTGGAATAATTTTTGAAGAACCAGTGGTTAACCATTGTGATAACACCCGCACAGTGAATACTTTGAAGAGTCTTGTAATGCATTCAAAGACTAAACATATTTCTATTAAATATCATTTCTTGAAGGAGAAGGTAGCAGAGAAAGAGATTAAACTGTAATATATAAGCACAAAGGAATAGATAGCAGATATATTTACAAAGCCTTTGCCAAAAGATTCTTTTGAGTATCTCAGAAGCATGCTTGGGGTCAGATCCCCTCCTTGTGATAATTAACTGATGCAGATATGCATTAGTCTAGTGGCGTTCAGAGCTATATCATTTTCTGGACTTGATGTATGTATCTACTCCTCAGGGGGAGTGATTGAAGGAACACTAGAGCACATTTGGGTGATCTTGCACGTGGTTGTTGGACATAAGGATTTGAAAAAGCTACAGATTATTACAGATGAGTTATGGCACCATTTTCCATTGCTGCCAAAGGGGGAAGAAATCTATGAATAAATCCCTACTATTTTGGGGAGATTTGTGTTGAGGATATTGAGAAGATTGTATTGAGAGGAGAAAGTATTTTTTGAGTTGATTCTGGGTTGATGGATTTTCCCATATGTTTCCATCAATGCCAAAGGGGGAGATTATTAGATTATATTAGTTTTGGGTACTGATCATGTTGTTGATATTCATATTTTGTCACTGATGTCAACATATATTTTTGTGGAGAGGACATACTAGTTACTTGACTGGCAAAAGTTTACGAACACTGTACGAGTGTTTCAGAACAATAAAAGTTGGTTGTATGAAGAAGGATGTGTGTTCACCTTATTCCTAAGGTCACTTTGCTTTATGTTACATATTGAGAATGTTATAGTTGATTTAGAGAAGACTGGATTCTAGACTGTAACTATGATGCTTGATAGAGTAGGTCTCTGTGTTTTGGGTATATCTTATTGGTGAAGATATTTCAAGTGATGCAAGCGTACTAAGTGATAGAGGAAATATTGAGGAACATTGGGTATTGATTGATTGGCATGAGCATTATGGTGACGTCAATTGTGGCATGTATTCTAGAGGAGACCTATTTGGTGGCCAACTTTAGACATGTAGCGTGTAATATGGATTGCGAGTGTGGATTGCAGATATGGGAGTATAAATGATGGATTTTATTTGATTTTTACTTGTTATAGGTACCGTGTGTATCTTACAAGGGGTTAAACAATTATTTTTATATTGGGAAAGCCTAATTGGCCGACCTAATTAATTATTTGTGTATTAGGAAAGCTTAACTGGCCGACCTAATGAATTATTGTAATAGGGTATATATGAGTGATATTTTCTTTTGGAAAGATGTGGTAGTGAAAGAGATTGAAAAGAAAGAGAAGTGAAAGATGTGAGGATTGTTTGGCTTTTGGATGTACAACAGAGTTTGTGATGAGAATACTTCATTGGAACTGACCAAGCAAAGATAGTTGCTATCAGACAGTTCACTAGATTTTATATTTTATATATACACTTGTTTAGATTGTAAATCCTTGAGGGTGGCTTTAATCTTGTTTAGGCAGTGAGCTTAGTACTTTTCTTGACTCCTAACAGGGACTGTGTACTGTAATGTTGTAGTAAGCTCCTAACAAGGCTAAATATTTTAACAGGGATACTACACTCTCAGTACATTATTGGTGGGTGCTAATTCCCACCAGGGTTTTACCTTTAACAGGGTTTCCTTGACAATAATTATTGTGTTATTGTGTTGGCATTTACTATTTTGTCATTTGCATTGCATTTTTGGTTTATAAAGTTTAAAGTTTAATATTCTATATCACAACTGATTCACACCCCCCCTCTCAGTTGCCTTGTGGGCTGTTATTCCTAACAATTGGTATCAGAGCTATTGGACCTTAGAGAGAAAGATTAACAGCTTGAGGTGATCCTGAAGATGTCTTACTACAGGAAGGATAGTCCAAACTTTGATCTTGAAAACTTTGACAGTTGGAAGAACAAGATGAGAATACATTTTCTATGTTTGAGACTTGACTACCAGATGATCACAAAGAAGAATGAAAATATAGCGACTGAGGATGAACTGGAGAAAGCTACTGAAGATGAAAATAAGTTATTTTCATGTAATATGGTCGCAAGGTAATCATTGATCAATGCACTTTCTGAAGGTGAATTCACTAAAGTAAAAGACTTGGATTTTGCACATGAGATATGGAAATTATTGGAAGCACTATATGAAGGAGACAAAATTATAAAATAGGCAAAGCTACAAAACTAGAAGACAAAGATGGAATCACTGAAGATGAGAGAAGATGAGAACATTAGGGCATATGGATAGAGAATTACTGAAGTGGTTACTAGCATTAGAAACTATGGAGGTACTTATAATGAGGAAGAAGTGATTGCAAAGATACTCATATCTTTAACACCTTCATATAGAACCAAAGTACAAGCTATAGAGGATATTATACCTTTGACACCAAACTTCACTACAGAGATGTTGATTGGAAAACTAACTACTTTTGAGGCCGCAGAATTGGGAGATACTTTACCTAAATTTGAGTCAGCATTCAAGAAAACCATGCATAAGAATAAAAAGACCTTATCTGGAATTGTGAACACCAGCAATGGTGACCTAAGAGAAGAGCTTGGAGACTATGCTGAGGAATGGGAACATAAACAAGAGGAAGAAAGAAAGATAGATGAAGTGGTAGCATTGATTGCTAGAATAGAGAAGAGAGGTAAGGTTAAATTTGAAGGCAAATTACCTTTGAAATGTTTTTCATGTAACAATATTGGTCATTTTGCATCTAGATGTCCTACATGGGTTCCTAAGCATAAACCTAAGTTTTACAAATCAAATTATCCTAAAGACAAGGAATGTTATTATGCTAGTGAGGGTATTTATGATGATGACAGTGACTATGATGAAATTGGATTTATTGCTATAAAGGATGATTAACCTATACATGAAGAAAAAGCCTTAGTATCTCATGTTGAAAAGAAATCTGAGAGGGTTATAAATAGTGGTTGTTCACATCATATGACTAGAGATTTAAAAAAAAAAAATTATGAGTTTGAAAAGATATGATGGTGGTGTTGTTAGATTTGGAGACAATAATCCTAAACTTATCATTGGAGTAGGATCTATTTCTCTGGATGGAAAGACAAATAATGACAATGTATTACTTGTTGATGGACTTAAGCATACTCTGTTGAGTGTTGGACAGTTAGTGGACATAGGTTATTAGTTGAAATTCATTAATGGGAAATTCTCTACCAAAAGTAAATCAGGAGATTTGATTGCATCTGGTACTAAATCTAGAGGTAATGTATTTGAATTTAATACATCTGAAGCTGCTTGTTTTATTGTGAAGGTTGATGAAAGTTGGCTATGGAATAGAATATTTTTCATGTTAACTTTGATAACATTGTGAAGGCAAGTATGATTAATGTTGTGAGAGATATGCCTAAGATTGTAAAGCCATATAACACTATGTGTAGAGAGTGTGTTATGGGGAAGCAGACCATAAGCAATTTTAAAAGAAAGTCTTATTCAACAAAAGGGAAGTTGGATCTGGTGCATACAGATCTATGTGGTCGTACAAGAACAAGATCCTATTACGGTGAAAGGTTCAATGTACTTTCTATTATGATATGGATTGCACTCTTTGTGCTTTATGTTGTGATGAGGGTTGTATTTCCTAGAGTGAAGTTTGAAGCATTTAATGAATTTTTGGATGATATCATTTTTGGAGGCAATGATAAGATGAGTAAGAAGTTATCTAAAGAAATGGAAAATGAATTTGAGATGTCAATGATTGGGGAAATGAATTTTTTTATTGGTTTGAAAATTAATCAGAGTAAGAATAGCATTTTTATATCTCAGACCAAGTATCTTAAGGAAATATTGAAGAAGTTTGGAATGGAAGATTGTAAACCTGTTGGAACATCTATGATGACTGGACATAAAATGACTAGTAATTATGAGACTCAAAATGTAGTTCAGACAAAGTATAGATCTATGATTGGTGGTCTAAAATATCTAACTCACACTAGACTAGATATTACCAATGTAGTTGGTATTGTGGCAAGGTGTCAAGCAGATCCCAAAGAGACACATCTTGCTGCTGTGAAAATAATTTTCAGATATTTGAAAGGAACAAAAGAATATGGATTATGGTATGAAAAATCAAATGATTTTATTTTATAGGCTTATACTGATGTTGATTGGGAAGGTAATGTGGATGATAGAAAGAGTACTAGTGGTGGTGTATTTCCTAGAGTGAAGTTTGAAGCATTTAATGAATTATTGGATGATATCATTTTTGGAAGCAATGATAAGATGAGTAAGAAGTTCTCTAAAGAAATGGAAAATGAATTTGAGATGTCAATGATTGGGGAAATGAATTTTTTTATTGGTTTTCAAATTAATCAGAGTAAGAATAGCATTTTTATATCTCAAACCAAGTATCTTAAGGAAATATTGAAGAAGTTTAGAATGGAAGATTGTAAACCTGTTGGAACATCTATGATGACTGGACATAAAATGACTAGTAATTATGAGACTCAAAGTGTAGTTCAAAGTATAGATCTATGATTGGTGGTCTACAATATCTAACTCACACTAGACTAGATATTACCAATGCAGTTGGTATTGTGGCAAGGTATCAAGCAAATTCCAAAGAGACACATCTTGTTGCTGTGAAAAGAATTTTCACATATTTGAAAGGAACAAAAGAATATGGATTATGGTATGAAAAAGCAGATGATTTTATTTTACAGGCTTATACTGGTGTTGATTGGGAAGGTAATGTGGATGACAGAAAGAGTACTAGTGGTGTTGCATTTTTTCCTTGGGAAAATATTGGTTTCTTGGTTGAGCAAGAAGCATAATTGTATTGATTAATCTACTGTTGAATTAGAGCATGTTGTTGCTGCAATAAATTGCACACAAGTTGTTTGGATGAAACAAATGTTGAAGGACATTGCAATAATTTTTGAAGAACTAGTGGTTATCCATTGTGATAACACCAATACAGTGAATATGTCAAAGAATCTTGTAATGCATTCAAAGACTAAACATATTTCTATTAAGTCTCATTTCTTGATGGAGAAGGTAGTAGAGAAAGAGATTAAATTGGAATATATTAGTACAAAGGAATAGACAGCGTATATATTTACAAAACCTTTGCCAAAATATGCTTTTAAGTATCTCAAAAAAATTCTTGGGGTCATATCCCCTCCTTGTGATAATTAATTAATGTATATTTGCATCATTCCAAGGGCTTTCAGAGCTATATCATTTTCTGGACTTGATGTATGGATCTACTCCTCAGGGGGAGTGATCGAAGGAACACTAGAGCACATTTGGGTAATCTTGCACCAGGCTGTTGGACATGAGGATTTGAAAAAGTTACAAAATATTTTAGATGAGTTATGGCATCCATTGTTGCCAAAGGGGGAAGGAATCTATGCAAAAATCCCTATTGTTTTGGGGAGATTTGTGTTGAGGATATTGAGAAAATTATATTGAGAGGAGAAAGTATTTTTTGAGTTGATTTTGGGTTGATGGATTTTCCCATATGTTGCCATCAATGCCAAAGGGGGAGATTGTTTGACGATATCAGTTTTGGGTACTGATCATGTTGTTGATATTCATGTTTTGTCACTGATGTCAACATATATTTTTGTGGAGAGGACAGACTAGCTACTTGACTGGAAGAAGTGTATGGACACTGTACAAATGTTTCAGAATGATCAAAGTTGGTTATATTAAGAAGGATGTGTGTTGACCTTATTCCTAAGGTCGCTCCAATTTTTTATTCCTCGCTTACTTGTTCATGTTGGATGATATCAATTTTGGGTAGTGATCATGCTGTTGATATTCATGTTTTGTCACTGATGTCAACATATGTTTCTGTGGAGAGGATAGACTAGTTACTTGACTGGCAGAAGTGTACGGACACTGTACGGATGTTTCAGAATGATCAAAGTTGGTTATATGAAGAAGGATGTGTTTTGACCTTATTCCTAAGGTCTCTTGGCTATATACTACATATTGAAGATGTTATAGTTGATTTAGTGAAGACTGATTTGTGGATTGTAAGTGTGATGCTTGATAGAGAAGGTCTTTGTGTTTTGGGTATATCTTACTAGTGAAGATATTTCAGGTGATGCAAGCTTACTAAGTGACAGAGGACATATTGAGGAACATTGGGTATTGATCGATTGGCATGAGCATTCTGGTGACGTCAGTTGTTTCCTGTATTTTGGAGGAAACCTATTTGGTGGCTAACTTCAAACATGTAGCGTGTAATATGAATTGTGAGCGTGGATTACAGATCTACGAGTATAAATGATGGATTGTATTTTATTTTTACTTATTATAGGTACCGTGTGTTAATTAGAAAAGGGTTAAACAATTATTTGTATATTGGGAAAGCCTAATTGGCCAACCTAATTAATTATTTGTGTATTAGGAGAGCTTTATTGGCTGACCTAATAAATTATTGTAATAGGGTATATATGAGTGGTCTTTTATTTTGGAAAGATGTGGTAGTGAAAGAGATTGAAAAGAAAGAGAAGTGAAAGCTGTGAGACTTGTTTGGGTGTTGGATGTAGAGCAAAGTTTGTCATAAGAATACTTCATTGGAACTGACCAAGCAAAGACAGTTTCTATCAGATAGTTCAATGGATTGTATATTTTCTATATACACTTTTTCAGATTGTAAATCCTTGAGGGTGGCTTTAACCTTCTTTTGTCAGTGTGCCTAGGTAGTGAGCCTACTACTTTTCTTGACTCCTAACATGGTTTGTCTCCTAACAAGGACTGTGTACTGTAATGTTGTAATAAGCTCCTAACAAGGCTAAATATTTTAACAAGGATACTATACTCTCAGTACATTATTTGTGGGTGCTAATTCCCATGGGGGTTTTACCCTTAACAAGGTTTCCTCAAGAACAATTTTTGTATAATTGTGTTGGCATTTACTATGTTATCATTTGCATTGCAGTTTTGGTTTATAAAATTTAAAGTTTAATATTCTGTATAGTCGAAAAATGGAAGCACTTCCATTGTAGACTTGTTTAGCCTTCTGAGTAAGTGGTTTGGGGTCATGAAAAGAACCTTGAATGGGTTCTTGTTCTTGACATGGCTTCCCCCCTATTTTGTCCTTCTTTCCACTCCTTTTTAGCCTGATTTCTGCATTCTGGACTGCAGACTAGTGATTCTGGGCTTCAAGGTCAGGGTCGACCTTTTGGGTCTATGTCAACCTTGATCCTAACCTAAGTCAAGGTTGATCTTGACCCTGACCTAGGTCAAGGTCGACCTCGATCTTGACCCAGGGTTCAAATCCTGGGGTCTCACAGTTTTTGGATGTTGGTCTTTGCAAAAAGTGTTTTCTCACTTTCGGGTCGGCTGTTTTAGGTTCCGAAGCGTCGATTCCTAAATTGTATTTAATATAGGTCCTCTCCTAGGGGTAAATTATTTAATGGGAATTTAATTATCCTATGTCAGCCTCCTTAGAATATTGTTCCCTAGTTTCATATAAAAGGAAGCCTTTCTCTCTCATTTTCTCTAAGCATGATTAACCATCAACTAGGTGATACTAGGCATCCTTGAGAAATTGAGAAGCATCATCAAGTGAAGATTAAAGAAATAAATCAAGAAAGATTTGAAGCAAGGATTTATCCATCATCAAGCATCCATTCATCAAAGAGATGCATTGGAGGCCATTGAAGGATTCAAGCTACATAGTACCCTTTTGGTGATCTCTCCATCTGCCTTCTTCCAAGCCTCTTCCAAATCAAGAACCCATTCAAGATTTGGTGTTGGAGATAAAAAAGAAATTTATTGAAGACATCCTACATTCTACATTTCACATTTTGGTGCATACATACTTGTGGATTCAAGGATTCAAATCCTCCATAAGGACTTTTACAAGCAAGGTGAATTTATGCATTTACTTTGTTTCCTTCTACAATTTCAATTATATATTTGAGGTTAATTCCAAAATAGGGGTTTGACTAAGGAAAACCCCTCCCCCACAAAAAAAAAACCTCTTTTTCTTATAGGTACAGGTTTGGGACTGCGGATTTGGACATAGATCTGGATACCCTTTTCAACTTTCTTTTGGACAGCGCAAACAAATTCTCTGTCGGACCTGTGCAGGTTAGGGTTGACATTATTGGGTCAGGGTTGACATTTTTGGGTCAAGGTCAACCTTTTTCATAAGACGACATCTGAACAAAAAAATATTTTTGGGTTTTGTTCGTCTCTGCGTTCCGGTTTGTGATCATCTATCAGATTTTCCAGAAACAATCTATAGGTCTTAGAAAACAACATTCTTTTATCTACAATATTTCAAGGTTAGTGCATTTCTCCTATCCATTTCAATTAAAATCCTTAATCATCCTAAATCTATCACACATTCATTTCTTTCCATAAAATGGGGGAATTTAAGACTTTCCTCTTTGTTCTCATTTTCAAATGATTGGTTCATTTGTGCATTGATCCTTCTCTTGGGGTTAATCAATTTGGATGCTTCATTTGTGCATTTTAATTTTTGGGATAGAAGAAGAATATCTTATCTTTCCCCCATAAATTTCAAATGTTACATGTTCTTATGTTACGCATTGTTATATGTTACATTTTGGTGAACCCGTGATAGACAACGCTTTCTTTTTGGTGTTAGATTTGCATCTTGTGTTAGATATTACATGTATTTAAAAGTATATTTATTTTATGCTCTTGCATTTATATGTCAAAAATAAATAAAATTTACAAAATTTCTTTAAAAATACAAAAACATTTACATTTTTCATCATACATTTCATTTGAATGCATTGGGATATATCTAGATCTATTTTCTATGCATTTCTTTATTTGTTATCATGTTCCATGAGTTGTTTCCAAACCTTTTACAATGTGATTTATTGATAGGGATGATAATCCTCCTATTTGGGATGAACCTTTGGATTTGGATGTTGATTAATCTCTTCCTCATGAAGCCATTATGGATGATTCTACTTTTTGGGATGAACCCTTGGATAAAGACATTGATTTATCCCCTCCTTGTGAAGATGACTTGATACAAGAGGGTGATTTATTAACGGATGACATATTCATACATGATGGTGACTCTTATTCTAAAACATGTTCCTCTTATGTAGACATTTTAGAGAAAGAAGAAAACATTATAGATACTTTACCTCCATTTGGGATTCCTTCTAGTGATGAGGCATTAGCGGAGAATGACATGAATTCCCTTAATGTTCTTCCTCTTAGTGATGATCTTATGGAGAATCAAGATCGTCCCTCATCTCCTCATAGGATGTATTATTTTCTTCCTTCTTTTGAATCTATTTGTAGTGCTGAGATAACTAACATGGTTTACCCAAAACCCTTATTGACTATTAAAGGTTGTCCTTGCATTACTATCAAAGGTAAACCTATGGAATCTTTAGAATCTTTCAATGATCAAGATTCGATATCTTACACCTATTGTACAAGGAATAACCCTCAACCTAATCCGGTGGTTCCTACTTCTTTACCACCTTCTCAACCCATTCTTCCTCCTCCACCCCATCTTCCTATCATGGAGTATGATTTGATAAACCAATTGTGCAATACCCCTGCCAAGATTTCTTTATGGGAGCTTCTTCAAACTTCACCTGCCTACCATGAAGCCTTGAAAAAAGCTCTAGAAAATCTTTCCACTCCACCTCCTAATCAAGAGAACATCAATTCCTTCTTACAATGCATGCATGTTACCCCAGGTCCTCCTGACATTGTATTTAATCAAAAGGATTTACCTTCTAAAGAAGTTCAAAAGCAATATGATGCCCTTATGGTTGATGTTACTATCAATAAGAGTATCATTCATAGGACCTTGATTGATAATGGATCTAGGATTAATATTTGTAGCATGGACATGCTCAAATAAACTAAAGCTGATCTTTCAACTATTAAACCTGATAATAATCCTATACGTGGCTTTGATAACATTGATAAGAACACTTTGGGCATCATTGCCTTACCTATCAAAGTAGGTCCGGTCATCCTGAATACTCCTTTTCATGTTATGTCTGGATCTCTTCATTATAACCTCCTTTTGGGTAGACCTTGGTTACATGAGATGCATGTTGTTCCTTCCACCCTTCACCGTAAAGTCAAGTTTATTCACAACATGGTGTATACAATTCATGCAGATGATGCACCAAATCCTTGTTTGAATATTCAAACCTACAATACTCCTATTCCTAATAGTATTCCGTCTTCCTCTAATGCTCTTCCTGGAGATGATTGGGGAACCTTGAATTTTAATCCTACCTTTATTGGAGAATATAAGGTTTCTGATCTTGATTTTATGAAGCTACAAAGAGAGTTTGAACAATGAGTTTTTACTTCTACTCTAATTACCTTCGTAATAAATTTGTCGCTACTTCTACCCACTATGAATCTATCAAACCTACTATTAATGACATAGTGACTATTGAAGTTCCATTGAATCCTTCTGATATGGCTTCTCATTATGGTCCTAGTTATCATTTACTGGTTAAACAAGGATTCCATGATCAAGGATGTGGTAAGCATAAATAGAGAATTCAAATGCCCTTACAGAATGGGGGGCATGAGCATTCTTATGGATTGGGATTTAATCCTCAACAACACATCAATAACAACATCTCAAATAACACTTCAAAACATGATGAACCTATGAAGGAATTTGACCAAGAAGTTCTTTTGCCTAAACTCCTTCGTGCTAAGATGATTACTAGACCTAAATTCAAAAAGAAACGTAGTCCACACTTGAAGACTCTTCCTTTTTGTTTCTATCATAGATTTCATGATCACTCTACTAATGAATTTCATGCTTTACATTATAACATTAGTCAGCTAATTGATAGTAAAGTTATTTATATATCATGTGGCAATGAGTTGTATTTCAATCCTATTTTCTCTAAATAAAATGTATGTTCCTATTATGGAACTCCATATTATGTAAACAATGTTAGCCTAATATTTGGGGGCTCGTTGTCTTGCATAGTATTGTGAGTTATATAATAGGTCCTCTTTCATCCTTTTTCCCATGCTTGGGGGGCATGGATGACATCTCCTTCTTTTCTGTCTTTCTGGGATTCACTTTTCCCTTGGTTAAGCAGTATCTATCTATTATGTGATATCCAATCATACATGAAAATCTTGGTTTGCATTGAGTATCTATGTCCTTGATCATAACCTATTTCTTTATTAGACATTTGGTTTCCATGGTTGATAAATCTCTCACCTTGGAAATTGAATAGTGTGCTATCCCTCACAAGGTTTACTTTTTCACTTCTTGCATGATATCTCTTTGCATTTGTCCCTTCCATGGCCTCATAGGAGCTGTGACCTTCTTGGCTTGGACTAGGTGTTGTCTACGGATATTGTCTTGATGTTGAAGAAGGCTTTATCCTTGTTCTTTTCTTTCCTTAACATGTCAAAATAGTATGTACTTTGCCATATTAAGGAGGGGGCATATACACGACCTCCCTCATTTTATATTATGCATTTTTTTTTCTAACATTTTGTTTTGCAGCATGCTAAATCCTTTGAGGGTAACACACATAAGTTGCTAAATCCTGAAGAGATACGCATTCAATTACAATTTAATATGCTAAATCCTTGGAAGGTAACGCACATAAGTTGCCAAATCCTAAAGAGATACACATTTTACAAATGTATTCCATGGTGATATAAGAATATGGATCCATGAGTACTTAATAAAAGCCATCAAAAGATGCACTACATACATGCACAAAGCCTCTAGAAGGCGCACAACTTTATGGGGTGACTATCAAGTGCTTGCTTGGTGTGCCATCCTATCCTTTTTGTGGTTCACAGTGAGATACATGCATCTTACTGGGTGAGCTAACCACTCCTCTCTCTCTCTCTTTCTCTTTGACCAGTGATGTCTCTCTTATCATGATCTTAGGGTTGATAAAGACTTAAGTCCTTTGGGGGATTGAGGATTTCTTTGTCCCTTTTGATTCCAATAAGATTGTCCTTTCTCTATGTTCTCCTTTACCAAGAGTTTGTGTTGAGTCCATACTCTTGCTAAAGTGGGGGCTAAATGTATAGTCATAAAATGGAAGCACTTCCATTGTAGACTTGTTTATCCTTCTGAGTAAGTGGTTTGGGGTCATGAAAAGTGCCTTGAATGGGTTCCTGATCTTGACATGGCATCCCCTCTATTTTGTACTTCTTTTCACTCCTTTTTAGCCTAATTTCTGCATTCTAGACTGCAGACTGGTGATTCTGGGCTTCAAGGTTAGGGTTGACCTTTTGGGTCTATGTCGACCTTGACCTTGACTCAGGGTTTAGATCCTGGGGTCTCACATTTTTTGGATGTCGGTCTTTGCAAAAAGTGTTTTCCCGCTTCCAGGTCGGCTGTTTCGGGTTCCGAAGCGTCGATTCCTAAATTGTATTTAATATAGGTCCTCTCCTAGGGGTAAAGGATTTAATGGGAATTTAATTATCCTATGTCGGCCTCCTTAGAATATTTTTCCCTAGTTTCATATAAAAGGAAGCCTTTCTCTCTCATTTTCTCTAAGCATGATTAACCATCAACTAGGTGATACTAGGCATCCTTGAGAAATTGAGAAGCATCATCAAGTGAAGATTCAAGCAAGCAATCAAGCAAGATTTAAAGAAAGGATTCATCCATCATCAAGCATCCATTCATCAAAGAGATCCATTGGAGGCCATTGAAGGATTCAAGCTACATAGTGCCCTTTTCGTGATCTCTCCATCCGCCTTCTTCCAAGCCTCTTCCAAATCAAGAACCCATTCAAGATTTGGTGTTGGAGATCAACAAGAAATTGATTGAAGACATCCTACATTCTACATTCCACATTTTGGTGCATACATACTTGTGGATTCAAGGATTTGAATCCTCCACAAGGACTTTTACAAGCAAGGTGAATTTATGCATTTACTTTGTTTCCTTCTGCAATTTCAATTATATATTTGAGGTTAATTCCAAAATTGGGGTTTGACCAAGGCAAACCCCTCCCCCACAACAAAAAAACCTCTTTTTCTTGTAGGTACAGGTTTGGGACTGCAGATTTGGACACAGATCTGGATACCCTTTTCAGCTTTCTTTCAGACAGCGCGAACAGATTTTTTGTCGGACCTGTGTAGATCAGGGTCGACATTATTGGGTCAGGGTTGACATTTGTGGGTCAAGGTCAAAAATTTTCATAAGACGACATTAGAACAAAAAAATATTTCTGGGTTTTGTTCATCTCTGTGTTCCAGTTTGGGATCATCTGTCAGATTTTCTAGAAACAGTCTACATGTCTCAAAAAATAGCATTCTTTAATCTGTAATATTTCAAGGTTAGTGCATTTATCCTATCCATTTCAGTTCAAATCCTTAATCATCCTAAATATATCACACATTCATTCGTTTCCATAAAACGGGGGAATTTAAGACTTTCCTCTTTGTTATCATTTTCAAATGATTGGTTCATTTGTGCATTGATCCTTCTCTTGGGGTTAATCAATTTGGATCCTTCATTTGTGCATTTTGGGATAGAAGAAGAATATCTTATCTTTCCCCCATAAATTCCAAATGTTACATGTTCTTATGTTACGCATTGTTATATGTTATATTTTCTCATGTTACATATTCTATATCACAACTAATTCACCCCCTCTCAGTTGTCTTGTGGACTGTTATTCCTAACAGTTCAAACATGTGTTACATAAACTCTTATGTACTTATAAATTCATAGATGTTATCACATATCTTACATGGAAAAATTCTCTTACATATTCTTACACATGCATCATACACATTCAAATGACATAAAATTTATGAGCAGGACAACTCATTTTGTAAATCAAGAACAAATATAATTTAAATGCCTATTTTGAACACTAGGACTTGTCAAGTGCATGACACGCCTAGTTCTAACAACATAACCAAAACTAACATGGTATGAATTGTTTGGAACACTAGGATGATAATAAAAAAGATATGATACTAATAAAGAGACATGGAACATTAGTAAGAATAGAAGAGGAAGGGAGACTGGTGTTTATGTCATAGTAAAAGATATACAAGGAAACTCAAATGTAGGAGGAGTACCAATAATAGGAGAATGTTGGGTAAGAGGTGGGGAATATGTAATATGCGAAGAATCAAGGAGTTAAATTTAGCACCAAAGATTTCAAAAATCTCAAACCAAATAGTGTAACAAGCAATAAATTATGTAAACATTCGACCACAAAAGAGATATAGCACTAAAAATATATTGAAAAATCATTCGTGCAATGGTAGAAATATCTTTCTTATCTACATGTGTTACATGGTCAAATTCATTCACCTCACGGTGAACATCACATGTAAAGACAGACATAGATATCATAATTACTTGAATGAGATTGATTATTTTAAGGTTGATACAGAATTGTAAAAACTAAAGGATGACATTGACAAAACCTTAGAATAAACATGATACACAAACCCTATAGGATAATTAAAGATAACACAAGATAAATGCACTATTATAAACTTAAAAAAGATAGTATCTGACTTGTAAATTAATCTAAAATTAGAAGAAACCCCTATGGCCAAAAAATAAGGGAGTTTGGGATGGATTAAGTTCATCAAATTGGAAATGAAAATAATAAACCTTTCAAAATATCCTATTGTAAATAAGAAAAATAAACAACAATCACATTCAACTTGACAATTACATTCAACCTGGCTTGATAGTGTAAGATTATTATTTTTTGATATCATAGTTGGTTCTACAATGATTAGATAAACAATAAACAAGAGTCTACTTTGACATGAGATTTTAATTACAACATGAAATAGATCCAAGTAAAAAAATGTGGTTCAAAAATGATCTAGTCATTGTGATTGGCAATTGGTTCAACTTGCTTTCCTATATTTAAATTTACAAGGAAAAGTGGTGTCTATATTCTATTCATAATTGTTTCCCTTTGGTAGATCAAGTTTATAACTTTTAAACAAAGAGTAAACACAACATAGAGGCGTGCAATATGCTCGTATATTGGTAAGCATGTAAATATTGATGTTACAATGAATGTTGTAACGTGCTCCTTAAATAATGCAATATTTAATGAATGATAAGTAGATGGATCCTTGATCACAATGTATTGTATTAAATGAATTAGGTAATCTCATTTTAAACAACATCTTGGAGTATAATTTAATATGTGATGTACTTCAAGTTTTATATGGAATTATGGTTTCGAAGGGGATGTTATGGGGCCAAGTTGAGTTTGAATAAAAACACATGAGGGCTATGTGACATAGAGTTAATCTAGGTAGGTGAATAGGTAAATTAGTTCTTAGGAATGTGTGAATACAAAATTAGGTTATTTTTAAGGATTATAATATCTCTTAATAAAAGAACACACTACTTCCATGCAAATTATTATAAAGGACAACCTAGTTAAGGCAAGCCTAAAACAAAGGGAAAAATTACAAGGTTTACAATTTTTACCATTATAATAACCAAAATAATTCTCTATTGTGAAAATATGAAAGAAATATATAGTTATAAAGGGTTATGGAAATGATAATATTATATGTCAAACACATGGATTTGTTTTCATCACCTCTATGATATTGAAAAACACAGGAAAAAACCCCTCTATTTTTATCAACTAACATGGGTTTTTGCAAATTGCCTAGATAAATGGATCTTTGATGTTCATTACAACTAACATATCACTAGAAAATATATACAACTTCTTTGGCTTATTCATATTGAATATCCTTGCTTGTAGTTCCTTGATAATTTGAGTTTTGTTTGGATCACTAATTCCTTTAATTCTTGCAAATAATGGAGTAGTAGAAAACCTCCTTGAGTTTTTTTCTTTTTTTTGATCTTATTGACATCTATTGCTATTTGAAAATATTTATGTTTTAATTTATATTATACTACCTTATACTATATGCATCATCCTCAAAATTTATCACCCATAATTGGATGCTCTAGGACCTATTAGACCCCATTTTGGTGATTTTGAGGATAAAATGTTTGTTATGCTTGATCACAGTAGCCTACATTTTCTCCCCCTAACTCCTTATCACCTTCTCCAACATCCCTAGGAAATTTGAGCTCATTTTTCTAGCAACAAATCAACTAGCCGACTTGTCCCTGGGATTTTGGGCCCAAATTTTGCCTAGAGCCTGATAATGAGGTTTTCCTCTGAGATTTAGATTTGCGGTCAGTCTTGACAAAATTTAAATCTTGAATTCGAGAATTTACTATAAAAGGACCCATTATCTCCTCATTTTACAATAACATGAAAATTGATTCAAATGCAAGCTATATCATAATTAAGTGGTCAAGATTTGAAGGAAGCAAGAGCAATTGGGGATTTGGATTTAAGATTTGAAGGCAAGAATTTGATTCAATATATACAAGTCTCCATTTATCCAAGATCCATTCAAGAAAAGGCAATATTCTCTGATTGATACAAGTCTCTCTCTCGTGATGGCCGAATAGAGGAATTCTCAATCAAGCAAGGAGATTAATTCATCTATCATTATCTCCCTTCTTCTTTTCATATGTTTATCAAGCATAAATACATTCAATATCTAGGAGTGACAATCATATATCTATGCATTTGTAAAGGAGACCTTGATTCTACATCTCATTCCCAGGTCAAATCTTTGGATTCCAAGAACACTCAATCATCTTCATGGATTTGAGTGAGTACTACATCGATTCATGAGGCTTTCATACAAGGTGAACCAGTAATTTACCTTTTACATTACTTTATTTTTTGCAATTTCTATCATATTTCAATTCTGATTCCTAAATAGTGGTTTGACCAAGGCAAACCCCTTTCTACAACCTTTTTACCCATTTTTTTATGAGCAGGAATAGGGTGCAAAGCTATTATTTCATATCTGAGTAATACAGGTGCAACCACAGGATCCAGGAAAGTTTCATTAGTTTTTGCCAGGAACAAGTCGACCAGTCGAATTGTCCCCAAAAAGTCAAATTTTCAATATCATTTTTCAGTGAATATTTTAGGGTGAAAAGGTTCAGGTCCCTTCCTTTGAGATCTAAAGTTACAATAGAATCCAATATTCTGACGATAATCAAATTTAGATTCAAAGTCTTACCTTCTCTATCTTGTTTCTTGGTGCACTTATTCTTTCTTCTTTTCCTTTGCACTTACTTTATTAGATCAGATCAATTCTTCATACTCTATCACATCACATTTATCCTCTTAGGAATCCAAAACCCCCTTGAACATAGATCTTGCATTAGCACCCTTCCTCTTTTTGGTTGTGCTAATAAGATTTTTCTTAAGGGTGGGTTTGTATTCTAATGTATACCACAAGATCTTGGTGAGTGATCTATATATTATAATTGCTCACCATTTTCTCCTATACATTTTGGTCAACTTGATGCATTACATTTCCATTACAATTTTGTGTCTAGATCTCCTTGTGTGTATTATATCAAATCATAGGTCACTACTACATTTGGGGCCAAATTTCGATGACAGCTTCTAACGGATGAATTTTTTTTTGTGAATTTGGGTTTCTTTTTGTAATAGTCCCTTATGGTGTAAAAATTCCGATGGGTTTTAAATAGACCATCAGAATTCTGACAGTTGCGGGCTTTCCTTAAAAAAATAATGAAGCTAAATCATTTTGCAGAATAGCATGGGAGAGAAGGAGGTCAAAAGACATTGTCTGTTGTTGCTAGGTCAAGAGACATTGTATGTTGCACAGGTATTGTAAATAGTACATTTTCCTATGAAGAACTAGGGCTCACTTATGAATGTTCTACACAACTAGGTGAGGATTTTTTATGTGGGCTACTTAATGGTAGATAATTTTCACTTTATATTGTCTCAAAATTTTTTTTAAAAAGACCTAAGATGAAGCGTGAAAAATGAAAAAATGAAAACAAAAATTGGTGACACATGAAAGGCAATGATCGTTATGATCATCTTGCATTCCTTTTTATGTGTTGTAGGCCATTGATAACAAAATATAGATCGTTCATCTCATATAAGAATGCCTTATTAGAACGCCTTTACCGTAAATATACATATTGGATCTAGTGTGATTTTTTAATCTTCTTTGTCAAATTTTACTTGAAACATATTTAGATCTAACCAATCATGATGGGTATTTTGATCATTCATGCAAGATCGTGCTCCCTGGGGTTTAATTTTTTGTTTCTATTATTCAATAGAGTTGTTGATAGACAATAATTGTTCAATTTTTTTGCAAATACTTCCTATAACAAAAATACTTGACTAATATTTTCATCATTTTAATAGCTCCTTGCTAAATCATACTTCTTGATTTTCATGGTTTTTTTCTACATCTATATATGTGAAAATATTGAAGCAACTTTGCATCTATATTTCTTTTATGAAGAACTTGCTTCAGATTTAACAATGACCTTCCTTAATAGAAAACACTTTAATTTGTGCTTTGTGAGGTAGTTGATGCCATGCTTTATTTCACTCGGATGTATCATAATTCCTTGTTACTCAATGATATTTGAATATGACTGTGTTGCACGTTTCTTATCAAACCTTATGCTTCTGTGGCTGCCCAACTGATCTCCTTTGATATTGATGCTTATGTTTGTCACTATGTTTCTCCTGGAATGATAATGATTTTCCATTCCAAATGATACTCTTTGGTTTTAAAATTTATCACTCCGTGGCATCTTATACATACATATTCTTATGATTTCACTGCTATGACATTATACCTCAAGAAGAATGTGATCTCTAAATATTTGAAGAAAGCTACCTTGTCCGTTAATGAATGACCCTTTTTATGTACTTGTACACTTTATAACTCATTGTCCTTATATCTATACATTGTTCTCCAACATTATGACCATAAGGCTGCCTTAATATCTTGATGTGTATCTTTTCTTGATCACTAATGTATGCTAAGCTGCATGATGTTATGATTCCTACACATCACTTGCATTATAGTTTTTTCCCTTTCATTTCACCATAGAGTTGCACATCTGATTACTGCATATAATATTCTACTTTTTATATGCATCAACATTGAATCTAGATAGTAGGTAAATCATACCATTGTTCTCTTTTCATGAGGTATCACATGGCACATACTTTATATTTTTTTCTAAAAAATTTACTCTGTAACATACCACATGTATGGTAGCTTTGACATAAAAGAACACTCATGTTGTGTGTACATGGTAGCAACACCATAAACATAAACACGACTTAAAAATACCCCTCCTTCTTTATTATGTTCCTTATTTACATGTTGAAAGTTTTGAAAGTACTTTACATTGGAAATTTGAATCATGCCTTGATTGTAGTTGTCTTTTCCATCAATCTTGTATTGTAGCTCATTATTGTTCTATCACATCCACATACTATTTATTTCTTGTTGATTTTATTTTATTCTCACTGAAAATGACATGAAATGAAACCATACATTTCTTGGCCACTATATCATTTTTTTTTCATAGTTTCACCATTAACTATTTCTGTTATGCGACAACGGTCATTATAAATCAGCACTGTCCTTGAATGACTATTATATTTTTCACTTTAACTTCCTCCCTTATAAAAAATAGGGCACGTATTTTGTATTCACCATAAAGCTGATTAATTTGATAATTCAACATGTGTTTGATCCTCTATTATATACCCCCCTGAAACTTCTCTTTTAATTAACATAATTGACCTGCATTATTGATTAACTTTCATGATTTAGTTACATTACTATGACAGTAGTATCATGCGTTACTTTTTCTAATTACATGTTTTTTTTTGAATTATTCGTATGTTGCTCTAAGTACCATTGTTTCCATTCTGATTTCTTTGATCTTAATGAGTACTTGTTGTTGATCACCTAAAATCTTGAGTGCTTCTTGTAACTGTTATTTGATCATGATGAAACAAAAGGTTTCATGATCGAAGTATACATGTCCCTTTAATGCTTACTAGTATTTATATATTTGCATAACTTTAGCTACATATATATCATTGGTGATTCTTTTATCCTTATCTCTTAGTAGTATGATGGGATCAAACCTTGCATGAGTCACATTTAACCCCACAATCTATTGAGAGACACCTATATCTACACATGAAACAAACAAGTTAGAAAAAAGATGTACATTTCTGGATATGACTTCTGACGACTTTTCCATTCTTGTTTAATGTACATTAAGATCACTTTGTATATGCATAGGTAGATGACATGTACGGTTTATAATTAGTCATTGCTTAGATATTAATGATATAACACATTGATATAACTGATGCAGGAAAAACATGAAGACTCGGGAGGGCTAGGGAGCATAAAAGGATGAACCAGATCAGACAATCAACAAAAAAAGGAAACCCTGACTAGTCATATAGGCAATGGTTGGTTAATCTCTTTACATTATTTATCTTTCATTTACTTATTCATGTATGCATTTTTATTAATGTGTATTGAATAAGAAAAGGTCAGTCTCATGGATTGTGTGAGACAACATGTAAATACTTCATTCAATAGATTACTTTTGAACAAAAGATTTGTAAAATTTCTATATTTTCCATACAATTATTATGATGATTCTTTTATAGCACTTGTACTCTCTATCAAATATGTAATTGAACGAATGTATGAGAGTTAAAACAAATGCACCTTTTTCCTATCTGATATGCATAAGTCTTTGTCCAAAATTGAGTCATGAGTGAAATTTTGGTAAGATTTTTGGCAAGGTCTGATGTATGTCTGCCTCCTAGACATCAAAAATAGTATCCTAAAATTGTCCATTATGGATAGAGACACAGAGAAAACACGACTTAAAACCAAGGGGGGACTTTAAACCAAGGTGATACACAAAACTTTACCCCCTTATGTGTCAACTTGACCTCGTGCTTTCTTGTCACAACCCTACCTTTTGTTGCATATGCTACCCCTTAGCTTGATATTCCTTATTCACCCACAACTTAACAATAGTCACATGAACAACCTCTTCATAAACATGATCTCCTTTTCTTTAGAGAATCCAACCTTATAATAACAATAATTCATCTTTTACTTTTTTAGGTACTAGCAAGTACATATTTGATCATTCAATGTAAGAACTCAAAGAAATTCTAATTGTTCAACTTAAGTTTTTACTAATTCTTTTGCCTAATGTAATCTTTGTCATTTGCAATAGTTGCCCTTATTTTCCATTGTGATAATATACTATACAACAATGATTATTTATTGTAAAGCATTATTTTGGCATGGTTTCCTCATTATCAAAGTGACCACTATCTTTGTTGAATTTATCTTTGATCACACTATCTTTTAAAACACCACTAAACACATTCTTATCATTGTGACAGTCTTATTGATAGTCTATGACTGATAGTCATTGGTGCAGAGTGCACACAACAAGAAGTGTAGTGATGACCTACCCTCCTTTATCTTGAATGTTTTTATCCAATTCAACACAATCCAATCATCGGACTCTTGATCTCTTTTGACTGTCTACTTCTTACTCAACCTCCCAAAATGCAAGGTGATCCCAACATGGGACAACAACTTCAAACTCACAAGCCAGTAGATTATGCTCTCCCACAAATCTACCAATGGTCACTATCTTGGATCAAACACAGACTTTAATAAGGGTTAGAAACTGCCTACAAACCCTTAAGACTCCATTTTCCACAGTCAACTGGCCTCTACAATCTTGCAAACATGAAATTCTTAGATTTTGTCCTAATTCCTATTAGGAATGCAACAATGATCTTTACTTCAACCCAAGTAAAGAACAAGGAACCAAACTAGCCTAGTATGGTTCTTAATATCCTCTATTACTACCTATTCTAACTCCAAACAATCAGGGTTTACAAAGTCGACAAACAACCATAAAACTCAGAATTCACTCCTCCTTTGTTGGGCTGCAACATGGTTCTTTTGTTCATTCTTTTGTGCAACAGGGTTCTTTTGTTCATATTCATGTATACACGGGGATATGAAAATTGTGTAAAGTGCATATCATACTGTTGGTAATAACTGAGAGGGGGGTGAATCAGTGGCCTCAAAATATTCCAATAATCAACCCTTAAAACTTAGTACCACAATATTAAGCCTCTAGTTATCTTCAACCCTATAAGATGAATGCCTCCAAATACTTTTATCAATTTACTACTGATCTAAATGCTTTGTAAAACCTTCTACTGTGTGTTTACCAAAAAGCATTATGTTAATTTACAGACAGATAGTAAATTATCTAGAGTATACCAATCGCTCCAATTAATTTATGTAAAATGCAAAACACTAAAGTAATGACTCATAGACACATTGACACATGGATTTTTAACATGGAAACCCTATTAATGAAAAAACCACTTGGGACTGGTAACCCAAAATTTTCACTCTTCTGAAGTGAGCTCGGTGAAGAGTCAACCCTGTTAAAGGTTACAAACACACTGTTAGGTGTGACCTTGTTAGAGGATTTGAAAGTTTAGTCTATCACTTGATAGCTGGCATCTCTATGCTACCATCTTTGATCAAACACTCACTTGGCCTGGCAATTGGTATCTGGCATCTCATGCTATCTTCATGATCAAAATTTTTAATACTCTGTTGGATGTATCTCAATATAGAAAGGATCTTTAAATCCCACTCGATTAAGAGACTTTTTGAATCAATGGTTAAACTAGAACAGTATGATCTGTTCACATATAAAACTTATACTTTCATATTATCAGATCTATTGTAATCTCGTAAAATAATCTGATCAATATATCTTTGTTATACCTTTTCTCCACTTTGATTCTACTCGGTGATGCTATGCTCTGTTGCTCGGTGTCCACAGAAAACTTTAACTCTTTCTTTAGCTTGATTGATCAACACTGAATGAAGTTGCTCTTCATCAGTTTCTCTTTAGCATCCTCGTTTTCATTCACTCCCCTTGATCCGTAATGAATCAAGTTTGTCTCTTAAATAGACATGATATCAGCGTTGTTACGTTCTTGATTTTTTTTATCTTGGCGTTATCCACAATTCTCACCAATTAGATTTAAAGCAAAACTCTTGTTTTATCTCGCTAAGATCTTGCCAATTGGACAAATCAACTTTAAATCATTTACTTATCTCTGGCTTATCTTGTCGATGAAAATAATGATAACTACTAGTTAAGTATATATTTAGCTCTACCATCTAGATATTTTTTTATTTGTGAACTACAGTTATTTTTAGTTTTAACTCTTTGATAGCGTCGGTCAACACTCTAGTTCTACTCGGGCTTCTCCGTTAGTTTACACTATGTTTCTAGCCATCGGGTATGCTTGTGATTCTCCTCGTTGGTAATGCTTGTCAGTTTTCTTGCTCGAGCATCACTGTGACTTGACTGTCAGTGATCTCTATCCGTTGGGTTCCACTAACAGTTGGTGTTTGAAGTCACTTTATGAATACTTGTCTTTTATGCATTACAAAAAGCATAATCTTTATCTCTCTAATTCTCTAAAGTCTTTGAAACTTTGTATATAACTAATTAGATTATATCAAGTTGACATCAATGACAATACAATCCATTAACTGATTTAATGTCTTGCATTATCCTTCTGCATTTCGGAGATCAACTTAACATCTTTAAACATTCAATCAGTTACATGTCATCAATCTTTCCCTTTGGCATTGATGGCAACATACTACAGTATCATACTATAATATCACTAATACAATATGAAATATACAGTTTCAACAAGATTTTCTAATGTAACTATTACAAATGTCTTGGTCTCGGTAAGCTCAAAAATAGCATATATTTGTTTCATGTAGAGTGGTTGTCTTCAATCTTCAATCCCTTCAATGGATAGATGTATCATCTGATATCTCTGTTCTGATATGTGCTCTGCCTTGAATGTTCCTCTTCTTTATAATCTCTTTTTCCTTTAACAACATTCTTTCTCTTTGTCTAAACTCTCTCCCTTTGTTAGTTCTCTTCCTTATATGGATATTTCATATGTAATCAATTTCTCTCCCTTAGAATATTGATTAACTTCTTCCTTCTGATTCTTAGGAACTTCTCTTCATGAATAATGATATAATCTCTCCCTTTATCATATCTCACCTTTATGTGATATGGAATCATCTCTCCTTTTGTATGTTAAAACAAATTTCTCCCTTATGATAATGAGTGTATGTGGTAAATTTGGCCTTGTTAATTCACCATACACTTCAACATAGTCCTTCTTCATCAGATAAACACAAGACTGAATATGAGATTATTCATCTTGCCTGTCTGCATGATTTGACCCGTTGCCTTCTATCCAGGTGGGATTTCGAAATAGCTCTCAAAACAAGAGTCTCACAACCATAGACCAATCTAGAATGAAGGATTTATGCTTCCATGAATGCAATGCAATGATTAATCTAGAAATGAAACATGCAAGATTAATCTAAATGATCCATTTAAACTAGAAATGAGATTAAGAATATGCCATGATTTCAATGAAATTATTCTAGAAATTGAAATTAATCTATTGCAAAATGAGATTATTCTATATGAGATTAAAACTAAGAATGTAGCAACAATTCAGTATTCTAACAATGCATATGACTAGAAATTCAGGAAGGGTCTTGAATGAGGAATAGGAGTTCTTTTATAGACTCGGAGGTGATCATAATAGAAACTTTCCTCTTTGAAATAAAACAGATAGAAAAGCCAGTTTAAAATAGAAAACTTTTTTTAAAAGAAATCAATAAATTATTTTCCCTTTGCTTTAACTATTTTATTTCTTTGATTTAATTCCTTTCTCTTTTGATTTTAACTATTTTCTTTCTCTTTAAAGCATAATTAAAGAGAAGTTTCCAATTCTGAACAGGAGAGAAGATTTTGTTGACAATATTTCATTAATAAAATAGAATATGACCTCATAATTGCTTTCTCTCAATTATCTGAATAATTAAATTCAATTATTGAAAATAAGGATATTTATTTAATAATTAAATATCATTTAATTCCCTTTTTATGTGTTTTAGCTAAAAGGGGTGAATTTAATTTAATTAAAGTGCTAGGACTTTTATAATTAAATTAATTTGATCAGAAGGTTTGTTTAGCCAATTGATATTTAGGAATTAAATATAATTTATGATTAATGCAAATTTAGGATTTTCTGCATTTGACACTTAGGTCGAGTAGAGTCAGTCAGAACTCAGAATTGCCTAGTACAATAGGACTTCGATGATTCAGAAGAATGAAAAATGAAACAAAATTGGTTAGGGTTGCAAGATGCCAATTTTGGGGTGTTACATTTTGCCCCTATTTGAATTGATGTGCGAGCAGCGCATTGATTCAAAGAATAGTCTGATGCCTGAAGCACAGAAGAATAGATTTGAATATTGGTGATGTAAATTTTGATTGATGAAGATTTCAGAGCCATCTCCAGGGTAGAGCTTGACTCTCTGAAGTCTAGGTTAGGTTGCTAAGATGTCGGTCAAATAGAGTTTTTGAGGGTCATCTTCAGAATGAAGTTTGATCCTCAAGGATCCGAGTTAGGTTGGCCTGATACCTAATAGATTAAGATTTTGAGAATCATCTCCAGAATGGAGCTTGATCCTCAGGGATCCGGGTTAGAATGCCCTGATACCTAATAGATTAAGATTTCGAGAATCATCTCCAGATCAGAGCTTGATCCTCAGGGATCCGGGTTAGAATGCCCTGATACCTAATAGATTAAGATTTTGAGAATCATCTCTAGAATGGAGCTTGATCCTCAGGGATCTGGGTTAGAATTCCCTGATACCTAATAGATTTGATATCTTTCACAAGACTGTCCTTAGAACAAGGCTCAACCTTCAGGAGTCAGGGTTAGATTGCCCCGATACCTATCCAAAAAGATAGTCAATAGAGGTTTTAGAAATATCTCCAGAACGAAGCTTAGTCCCCCAATATCTAGGTTAGATCACCCAGACACTGGTCAGATTGATATCTTTCACAAGACTATCCCCAGAACGAGGCTTACCCTTCAGGAGTCAGGGTTAGATTACCCTAATACCTATCTCAAAAGATAGTAAATAGAGGTTTAGAATTATCTCCAGAAAGGAGCTTGATTCAGGAGTCAGAGTTAGAATGCCCCAATTTCCAATAGATGAGTTTTTGAGAATCATCTCCAGAATGAAGCTTGATCCTCAAGAATCAAAGTTAGATTGCTCAAACACTTAATAGATTGATATTTTGAGAACCATCTCCAGAACTAAGCTTGATTCTCAGGGATCTGGGTTAGAATGCCCCAATACCTAATATATGATAAGATGTAAGCAACAAAGATGCCCTTATTGATTGTGGAGTATCTAGTTTTGACTATGAAGTATGAAAAACTGAACATGCCCCAAGTGATGAGATGCCCCTAACAATGAGGACTTTTGAAAATCAGATCAGATTGATTGAAAAATAGATTCAATGATGTAATCATCCTGCCCCCTCGGGAGCGAAATGGAAAGATGACACATCATAATGATGATGGAGAGTGAAAAATTGTAGATAGATGTTGAATCAGAGATTAAGAAGAACTCAGAATAAATTATGGAAGAATTCAGAAGATTCAGAACCAATTGTGAGTGATTGCGAGGTCTAGTTGACCAAGTTTGACTAGGGTTGACTAGAGTTGACTTTTGAGAAAATGATGACGAGATATGATTCTGACAAGAAAGCAACATCAGAAAGTTGACTGCACAAGCGTCCGATCGCGTCGCTCCCAAAATTTTAAAATGCAATTTTGAGCTATATAGGAGTGTCAAATTTCTATTTCGATCACAAAAAATAGATTCAGAGTGGTCGAATTAGGTAATGGTGAAGTTTTCGTGCAAAACAGAGCACTTTAAAAAATTAGGTCAAAACCTATATATGGATGAAAAGGTCATTTTCAAATCATTTCAACCTTTTTCAAAACCTTTTGAATTTTGCAAATTGAGCTCTGAGCGAAAATGGTGGTCCCATATAGCACGCATCGATTCGAGCGATCTAGGAGGTATCGTCGGTCGGCAGCGTACGGACTGTTGCCCAATTTTCCATTCTGTGCAAAATGGACCTGGTCTGCCCTATCTTGTTTCCTCTGTCTTGTTTTCCAGGCTTCATGTCTAAACCCTCAGAACCCCTGTAAACCCTCAGTCTTTCATGCAAACGAGATAATAAACCCTAAGCCTTGGCACATTATATTTCATCGTTACCTTTTTAAGTCACTTAAGACATGTGCCATAAGTCAGGTCGCTTGATCGCTTTACCAGAATCGAATATGCTTAATCATCTCCTGACTTCGCTTTTACCTTGTGTCACATAGTCTCGTTAAGAAATGGAATATTCTCTCAGTGACTCGAGACTTAGCGATTTCCTTTCAGTCGGGTTGTCGCTTGAACTCATGATATAAGCTTTTAAAAAGAACGGGACCCACCTTCAGTCGGGTGATCGCGAGAAGAAATGGCAAGTCAAAGAAATGTCTCCCGACCTTGCACCTACTTCATGTCGCATGGTCACTGGATCAGCTCAGTCAAACAGTTAAGGTTCTTTCTTCAGTCGCGTGGTCTCGTGATTAAATGGCGGTTAGTGGATAACAGTCACGACTCAGCGACTAACGGTTTCATGCTAAGTGATTTCCCTCAGTTGGGATGTCTCTAGATAAGGATGGTGAGTCAGATTTCCAGAATGCATAAAGTGGACGAAAGAACAGATGACACCTATCACAGAGCTAATGGTTGTCGCCTGATCGCTTGATTAAGGAGGAGGATCACGCGATAACAAGACTAAGGTATGTTTACCCTCAGTCGCGAAGTCTCCTGATGATTTAGGGGCATAAGGAAATATAAAGCGATTAAAAGATAGTCGTTCGATGAAGAAGTAAAGTGATCTGACGATGGTCGCAAAGTCTGGTGATAAAAGTGCCCTAGGGAAAAGGTCCTTCCGACTAAGCGATTAAGGTATGTCGTGAGGTCACCGTAAACAAAAAAGGGCACGTGCTTCAAGTTAAAGGTAAAGACACAGGATCACCTGACTTAGCAACTGAAGGCTGTCGTGTTATCTTGAAAAGAGGCATGAGCATCTAGCAACTTGGCGATAACAATGAAGTATTAAAAAGGTAGTCAGGATGTCGCCAGAAGTAACTCAGGTTGGCCAGGGGTTAAGAAAAGCACAGTGTCGCTGGGTCGTGAGATATAACCATGATTAATGATTGAGTTCTGCGACTTAGAGACTAGCCGTTGTCGCATGGTCGCTTGATTTTGAATTTGAAGTTCTGGCGGCATGATGACAGGGGAGAATGCTCGGCAGCCATGGTTTCTCTGTGCTCGTGTTCCAGATTTGATCAGAGGGATTTCTAGTTACAGGGGTCATGCACAGAGCAGTCTGCCGATATTTGAGTAGATTTTTTCAATGTCGGTGGACAGGACGAGATTCAGTGTGTTGCAGGAAAGAACAGAGTTATGGCTAAGTTTCCAGAAGTACCAAGAGAAGGGAGAAGAAGTCTTAGGCGGTGACAAGGAGAACACTGGGCCATGCACTGTTCACGGACAAGAGAGGCAGTTATTGCAGAGAAGTATAGGTGAATAGGTGTGCATGACTATTCAGAGTGAACATAAATGCTACTATCCATCGTCTACTAGATCTGATTCCATTTGCCAGATCGAAGAGGAGCATTTAAGTTGATATTTTGAAGAAATGACTTTCAGGGGTAAGCGGTGGCTAGACAAGGAAAAGATTTGATCAGGAAGTTATTGCTAAAAATGTAGTTGGCTTTGAATTTGTATAAATATGAGTTGAAGACTCATCTTGTAGTTGTTGAAAAAGAATGTAGAAGGCATGCTTTGTTGGCAACTTTCTGATACTTGTAGTATTTTTGCTGCTGTGTCTAATTCTTTCATCCATCTACTTCTCTTCTGGTTCTATGACAGCTTGCTGTTATCATAATTACCTTGTACCTCATATTGTGTAATTCATGTTTATCCTCTTTTGCAATCAATAACTATGTAGATGTTTTACCCCTTATTGATCAAGCTGATTCTGGTTCATTGTGTGTTGTGTCTATTTCGCTTGGATTACTGTATTGTGAAGTTTT
>MU227213.1:1380466-1390997 GCA_018584345.1 Thuja plicata
TATATATATATATATGAGCTCGTCTTTTGGTATCATCACATGTGTCATATTGTCTTTTATGAGATGTTTCCTATATGCTTAGATGTTTAGATGATTAGAATGTATGCAAATGTATGAACATGTTTGGAATATATGTAAATGTATGAAATGCACATGTATGTATGTATGTAGATGAAAATGCAAGTATGAATGAGAATATGCAAATGCAAATGTGTAGATGATAATGAGTTATGAATTTGTAATGTATATGGTACTAACATCTCATGCAGGACGATGAATGCTAGCCAAAAGAACATGTGAAGAATCGAGAGCAAGGATCGAACACTTGTGCAGTCATGATGAAACCAGGACAGTGAAGAAGAACTCCCCAATGTATGAACCCAGGAGAATGCAATGAAGAGAATACCGAATCGCTGCCACAATGCAAGTCTAGAATGAAAATGCAATCCTATGCTAGATGCAATATGAACGTGCAATTCTAGGACATGGTTGTGAGACCCATCATAAAATCATCATAATTGAGCATTTTTTGGAACATCAAAGTCGAAAAAACCCTTACTGGTGCCACAATGCAACCATAAGGATATGAATATGACTTATCATCGGATAAAATGTAGGAAATGAATGTAAGCACCAGGGCACAAAAGCCAAGATGACCTGAACATTATTTCCAGTTTAATGTTGCAAGAGTACACCAGTATTGAGGCATTAAAAGCCAAGATAACCATGAGTGCACTCGTACGTAAACAAACAGAGCAATAACAACCAAAGCAATAACAAACAGAGCAACAACAGGCAAGTAAATAGTATCGACCTCACCATGGCGTACAAATAAACAAGATCAAGGGATGTGAGGATTTTCCACCTTAGTGTGGGAGCTCTTATCACATACACATTATTTATTTGACATTTTTGGATCATCGGGACTACACCAACAAGCAGTAGACAAAGAAAATATCAATGAAATCCATAAGAACAGACAACATACAAAGAAAGATTCAAGCATAGCTCAACTAGTTTGAAAGTTTTCAAATATGTGTATGTTTAGGGGTGTTGAAAAACACCGTTGTGCTTGTGAGTGCATTGTGTTTTATTGTTATCGATAGATGTTTACGTTTGAGATATCCGGTGTGTGTTAAAAAACACAGATGTGTCCAATGATAGTGTTAAAAAACATTGTTTATGGTGGTGTTGAAAAAAACACCAGTTTGTGTCAGTACAGAGTTGTCCTTTAGAAATGACAAGATTACTGACTCTTAGTGTAAACCAAAGATGCGATCAAATGGCGGACCTATGCCCCCAAGTAATGATGACTATCTTGACATATGTTGTGAGGACAAACCAGATGTGAGTGCCCCCAGGCATATGGCGTTGAATCAATGTCAAGTCAGGAGGGTTCACAAAGCAACCAAAGTGTCGTGAAAGTGACTAAAAGCTATGTACAAGCTAAAGAAAAGAAATGTTGAGACCGAGTATCAATAGATAGAGCATTTGGATATAACTCCAACTGTAATGGATGTGAGCAATCTCAGAAGAATAGCGACAGTAGGCAGACACGGTGAGAACCACTGGTGACTGACACAAGAGAGATGCTCAAGTGAAGAGATCGAAGGACTAGCTAGACATCAGCAGGCAGACGCAGTGAGAACCACTGGTGATTGATGTTAGGGAGATTCTCAAGGAAAAAGAACTCAGTATAAGCTAAGCGACAGTAGCAGACGCAGTGAGAACCACTGGTGACTATCGTGAAGTAGATCCCAAAAGGTGATAGGACAGTGCCCCCTAAACCAGGAGGGTTTCCCTGAGAATATGACCAATTTCAATCCATGTAAGTGGGTGTCTTGATGGGAATTGAAAGCATGTAGAAAGAAAATGCAAGAAAGAAGGAAAGGAGGAAAGCTACTGCATAAAGCCAAGTGGTGCTACAATAAATATAGAAATGTGAAACAAGAGGTGCATGTTTTCCAGGTTTTCACCTTCTTGGCAGAAATTCTTTTTTTTCTACCATGACACCTGTTTACCAAGTTTTCTTCAGTAGTAGAAATTTGATAGGTACCAGACCCAAACACTGCAGTAACAATATACGAACCAAGCTAGTTTGGTTCAAATTTTCCTTTCTGGATCTGATGTTGTTGATTCTTAGGGTTCTCCCTCAGAATGAGGTCACCCGCTTGGAAATCCCTTGGTCTAGCCTTCTTGTTATAGCTCTTGGACATCCTTTTCTAGTATGCTCTAAGGTGATCGAACGCCACTTGGCAACGTTCATCAAGTAGTTCTAGCTCTTGTAGCTGAGATATTATGTTATCTTCATCAATAATGAGGCCTTTAGGGAGACTCACAAAGAAGGAATCTCAACCTCAATTGGTAACATAGCATCTGCTCCATAAACCAAAGCATAGGGAGTAGTCCCTGTTGGTGTTCTTATGCTTGTCCTGTATGTCCAGAGAGCTGGATTGATTTGGAGATGCCAATCTCATCTGGATTTGTGCACTGTGTGATGTAGGATTTTAAGGATTGTCTTGTTGGATGCTTCCGTATGTCCATTACCCTGAGGATAATAGATGGAAGACCGATGTTGAGTAATTTTGAACTTAGAGCATAGCTCTGTTAAATCCTTGTTTTTGAATTGCCCCCCATTATCAATGATTATTACTGAGGGTACACCATGCCTATAGATGATGTAGTTGAGAATGAACATAGCTACTGATTTGCCATTGGCAATGGTGAGAGGGAGTGCCTCCACCCACTTGGTAAAATAGATTGTAGCTGTGATTAGGAACTTATGTCCATTTGAGGATGAGGGATAAATCTGACCCACCAAGTCAAAGGCCCATTTTTGAAATGGCCAGAAAGTAATGAAGGGAATAAGCTCCTTGGCCTGAGTATGAATCAGATTACCATGTAGTTGACATTGTTTGCAAGACTTAGCAAACTTTGTAGCTTCTTTTTCCATATCTGGCCAATAGTAACCAACTCTAATAAGTTTATGGGCCAACATCAGGCCGTTAGAGTGAGACCCACAGATACCTTCATGCACCTCTACTAACGCATGTTTGGACTCATCAGGTTCTAAACACCTAAGGAGGGTACCTTCTAGACCACACCTATACAAGTTGTTAGCTATGATGACAAACCGTGAAGCACTGCGGATTAAGTGACGTTTCTCATTCCGGGTGTAAGTGTCCAGAGCAATCTAGTCACAAAGGTAGGAAAAGATATGATGGTAATGAGATGAGTCATGTCCAATGACAGAACAGATCATCTAGGAATCAAGGGAATCATAGGCTGGGTAGCATAACATCTCCACTAGGAATTCATGTTGAAAATCATTTTTTGGCATCTGTAGCATGGAGGCAAGACTAGCCACGGCATCTGCTGCTTTATTATCTGCCCTTGGAACTTGTTGAAATGTAATGTGAGTAAAATATTTTTTGAGGTCATCAACCAACCGTTTATAAGGCACCATCTTGTCATCCTTTGTCTGATAAATATCATTTACTTGATTGATGACTAACTGTGAATCTCCAAGGACATTGAGTTCGTCTACTCGCAATTCAAGGGCGATCTTCATACCATTGATTAAGGCTTCATACTCAATAATGTTGTTTGTACAAGGAAACAACATCTTATATGCTTTTGGTAAAGAGTATCTTTGAGGTGTAATGAATAGTATCCCAACACCTGACCCTTGATGGGTAAATGAACCATCAAAAAACATAGTCCATGATTGATGTGTGAGAAGTAATATGGACTCATCTGGGAATTCAATGTGCAATGGTTGATGAGCTACTAGAGGTGCTTCTGCCAATTGATCTACAATTTCTTTTCCCTTAATGGCTTTTCTTTCCACATATTCAATATCAAATTCACTGAGAAGCATGACCCATTTAGCTAGTCTACCCGTGAGGGTAGCTTTACTGAGAAAATATTTTAGAGGATCAATTTTAGCAATTAGACGTGTAGTATGAGCCAGCATATAGTGCTGCAGTTTTTGTGAAGAAAATACCACTGCAAGACAAGCCTTCTCTATAGCAGATTATTTTGTTTCATATGAGACCAAAGTTTTACTAATGTAATAGATAGCCCTTTATTTGTTGTGCTGATCTTCTTGAGCTAATAGGATACCCAATGATGTATCTGTAGTAGAGATGTAAAGTATAAGTGGCTTCCCATGAATAGGAGGCATCAAGATTGGCGGGTTTGTAAGATATTGTTTGATTTGTGTGAACCCTTCATCACATTCTTTGTTCCATTGATAAGCCACACCCTTGTGCAAAGTCTTGGTGAATGGTTGTGACTTGTCCGCCAGTTGTGAGATAAAACACCGGATAGACTACAGTCATACTTGAAGTCCTCTCATTTGTCTGATATTCTTTGGTGGCGGCATTTTCATGATAGCTTGTACTTTTTTAGGATCTACTTTGATGCCTTTGGTAGAGATGATATAACCAAGCAATTTTACAGATGTTATGCCAAATGCACATTTTTTAAGATTGAGTCTCAAACCAAACTATTCCATATGATCTAGTATAGGACCTAGATTTGCAAGATGTTTCTTTCCATGCATTCTCTTAGCTAAAGTATCATCAACATAATCCTCTGTTGTTTTGTGCATCATGTCATGGAATATGGTGGTGATAGCTGTCTGATATGTAGCACCGGCATTTTTGAGTCCAAAGGGCATGACATTCCAACAGAAAGTGCCCCATGCACATGTGAATGCAGTTTTCTCTTGGTCCTCTAGTGCGATCTTTATCTGGTTGTAGCCAGAGAAACCATCCATTAGTGAGTACATTTCATACCCTACTATCATATCTACAATCATATCAATATTGGGCAATGGAAGGTCATCCTTAGGACATGCCAAATTCAAGTCTCTGAAGTCTGTGTAGACTCGAATAAATTTATCATGTTTTGATACTGGAACAATGTTAGAGATCCATTCTACATAATCAATTACTCTGATAAATATTGCCTTAAGAATTTTCTCCAATTTAGCTTTGACAAGTAGAGCCACATGTGGATGCATTTTCAAAGCTTTTGCTTAACAAGCTTGACACCTGGTGCAATAGACAAATGATGCATGATTAGATTAGGGTCTAATCCTGGCATGTCTGAATATTTCCATGCAAAGTTTATCTTTTTACTCCAGAAGAATGTAGTGAATTCTTCTCTTTCTTCCTCTATTAGTGATTGTGCCAAGTGAATGATCTGAGGTTCAGCTTTTGTACCCAAGTTGATAGGTTGAGTTGGTTCAATAAGCACAGATGATCATTCCTGAAAATGACTTGGAAGTGCATCAAGTATCTCATCCTCGGGCGCCTTAGGGAGGTTTTCACCCTTGGATACGTCTTTTATTTTGACTATTTTAGGCTCTGATACTGCCACAATGTGGTTTTCACCATCAGAGTGCCTATTATTTCTTCTTTTGATTTTGTGACTAAGATACTTGATGTCAGCCTCAGTCATGTTGAAACTTTCTTCACTAATGGAGAATGCTACAAGTCTGATAGCGTGTAGGTAACAGGAAAGAGCATAATCATTCTAGAACATAAGGACTTTATTAGATGGGGAGGTAGAGTTCCAGTCTATAAGCTCAGGATGGAAAAGTGAAAGAGAAGTGATGGGTTCAAGTGCATTCACAGTATAATCATCGAAAGCATGGACAAGCAAGTCGAGACCTAAAGCGATCTCATCCAAAGGTATAGTTGAATTCCTTTGATTCCTAGTGACCATAGTAGATGACACATTAACATCTATGGAGTCAGCCTCATTTAACCTTACACTAGATCCTTCACCTACTTTGAGAAGGTTTTCATATGTGTGAACTGTATCTATATCTCTGTCAGAGGTGGCATATGACAAGCTGTCGAACTCATACTCATGAGAGTCTATTTCATCATTGGATGCCATATCAAGAACATGGGTGAAATCAACCATTTGTCCCCAGTTGGGATGAGTTCTACCTAGAACCTTTGCTATGGTTAAATGATCACCTTTTGACCTATCTTCTTCTTGCGTAGTGAGAAGTGACTGGGATTCTTGTTCAAACTGTTCTTGAAAGTGTGGTGGTATGTATAAATCACCTCGATGACCTAGATTTAGAGAATGTATTTCTTTCCACTCCTCATAGGTTAATGGATCAAAGGAAGTGGTGTCATCAGAATCACTGTCAATTTCTACTACACTGACACGCGGTATAAAGTCATCTGGCTCAGCAAAGAATGCCGCCAAGTCTGGAGGAATAGGATAAGGAAAACTATCCTCCTCAGAACTATCTTCAAATTCCTCAGTTTTAGATGTTTCTTCAGGTATTAGTTATTTATCTTCTCAAGGTACAAAGTTGTTTATCCCCATATGAAATGTGAGTGGCTTGAAGCCTATACCTGTAGAGTCATGTGTTCTACGACCAATAGCTTCAAGTGGTGAAATCGATCCCTTATGATTTGCACCTATAGGACCATTTCCTTTGTAGCCAAAATGTTGCATAATAGATAGACCTTTGCCATACTACTCAGGTTTTATGTCATAAGGGGGAGTAGTTTGTTGAGAATTCTCTTCTCCTTTATAGATCCAAGCTTTGATAGCTCTATTTTTAGCTTCTTCTTCTAATGGTACCGTGGCTTGTACAAAGGTACCACCATACTTTGTTGGAGGAATCGTAGAAGGTTTAGTGCTCCCAGAAGGTCTCCCAAAAGAACGTGGAGACAAAGGCAAAGATGTAATAGATAGCACAGGTTCAATCTGATATCCTCCCATGTCAATTTCTTTGAGTGTCAAACTCTTTTCCATTTATTTTAATTTAGTCTCAAGGAGCTCAATAGATTCTATGTTGGTAGGCACAAAGATATCAACAGATTTTGTGAGGGCATTGCAATCACAGTGTGTATTAGCGGGTATAGTCACTTGAAGTCCTTGGAATGGGAACTTAATGCATTGATGGTACGTTGAAGGGACAATCTACATTTCATGGATCCATGTCTTGCCTAATAGAATATTGTATGCCAAAGGAATGTCAAGAACTTGACAGATAACATCTCGTTCAACAAGGCCAACTTTGATTGGCAACACAACTAGCCCCTTAGATTTACCTTCTTCCTCGTCATAGGCCTTAATAGTAATCTTTTTGTGGTCATCAATGTAGTCTTTGTTATAGCCTAACTCGATAAGGAAGCTAGCAGAGCAAATATTGAGGCCGGCGCCATTATCTATGAGAACACGATGAACGTGCTTTGGACCAATCATGACTTCAATGTGCAGAGGTTTATTATGCGGGTGACTCAAAGAATGGTCATCTTCCTCAAAGAAAGAAAAGTAATGGGAGGAGGTCAAGTGACCTACCATGGATTGAAACCGATCAAGATCAAGATCTTTTGGGACATTTTCCTCAGTGAGGGCTTTGTCCAGGACTTCCCTATGAGTAGGGGAGATTTTTAGTAGCTCAAAAATAGAGATCTGAGCATTAGTACGTTGCAATTGATCGAGAATGTTGTAATTGGTAGCATTAGATGAGGAACCCAATTTTGGATTCTTATTGGCAGATTCAACCTTAGCTTTGTCTGATGGTTGAGTTGATGTAGACATAGAAGGCTCAGGACCTTTAAGGATGACCTTAGCGTGAGATCGAGTAATAATGTTAGCACTGACTTGAGATTGTTCGTGTTTAGAAGACTCAGGTGTAGGCACTCACAAAATGAAAGGTGTTTTGGACTTGGAAGTATCTTCCCTTCCCTTGAGAATGATGACATTACATTATTCAATATCAACAGGTTCAACCATATTAATGACATTGTCGTTATTGGTGTATGTATAGTTGACCTTGGCATCAGTATTTTTGCCTTTAGATGATTCACCTTTTCCATGAGGAGGAAATGGGTCTTTGAAAGCTTGGTGATCATAATTCTTGTTGTGACCTCCCATAGCAATAACCTCACTATTGATGAGATCCTGGATTTTATGCCGCAATTTAAGACAAGTAGCCATTTTATGACCTTTGTTTTGGTGAAAATCACAATGAGTAGATTCATTCCACCAAGAGGGTATTGGTTGCGGATCATAAGGTCATGAATTATCTAGTGGAGCAAGTAAATGGTTGTCCAAGAGAGTCTTATAAACTGCATCAAGAGGTTCTCCTAAAGGAGTGAATTCACGCTTGGGTCTAGGAGCCCAAGGTTTAGATCCAAAAAATCATGAACTACTGAGTTTGGAATCTGTCACAGCCTTTTCAGTGGCTTTGGCTGCTTGCATCATAGTAGTGAGATTAAACGCAACCTTGGAAGGCTTGGGAGTTGCATTGTCTACAACTCCATCATTCATAACATTTTGATTCTTGTTGGGAAATTTGGATTTATCTTTGCTTGAGGAGGAAGACCCTTGTTTATTTTCTTTGTGTAAGGTCAATTCTCCTTTCTTGATCATAAATATCTCAATTCTCATAGCTTTCTTAATCATGTCATCAAAGGTTAGAGGACCTTGTAGCTATACCTGATACCCAAATTTAGGGAGAAGATTATTGAGAAAGATGTCCAACTTTTTGGATTCGGGTATCTTGCGAGAATATCATGTATAAATATGTCTCCATCTTTGGATAAATGTCAAGAAGGATTCCCCATGATTTTGTTTCAAGTTGCAAAGATCTTGGATATGAACCGGATGTTGGATGTTGTGAGAATAGTGTTGTAGAAATAAATTGGCAATTTCGTCAAAAGTTTTGATGTCAGTTGGTAGTCTAGAGAACCTCTCCATAGCTGACCCTCCCAAACTACATGGGAAGAGGCACATGAGATGGGTTGTGTCATGTATAAATTCCATAGAGAGGGCACCAAACTCCCTCAAATGATCTTGGGGGTCAGATGTACCCAAGTATTTATCATATTTGGGAAGTTCAACTCCTTTGGGGAAAGGAGGCATGCATAGAATCTTATCAAATGGGAATGGAAAAATGTTGTCCAATGTGAATTGAGTGGTAGGTTTGTCTTTCTCCTTCATGAGTTGAAGGAGTTTTTCTTGCATGCCTTGCATTTGTTTTTGCAAGCGGGAGTTTTCAGTTTCTTCCTCTTTCTCAATAAGTGTCTCTACCTTGTAATCAGAGGGAAGTTTGGCACCCTTGGTGGCTAATTCAAGAAGGTATTTCTCCTTCTCTTCATTCATTATGAATGCCATCATTCTCATGAAATTTTTATTATTGCGAGCGTCTAAGATATCCCCTTGGGTTATCTCCTTCTCTTCTTGAAGAGGAAGGTTTTCAGTCTGGTTGAAGCAGGGTCCACCCAGTTGACTATGATCTATCATTTTGCTAGAATGAAAGTGTTTAATGTGTAAAAAATCGGTATGAAAAGTTTGAATGTTCTCAAAATTTGGGTCCTCTTGGAACAAAGGGTTTCCAACCTGACCAAAATCTATAGGAAATGATCGTTTAAGGTAAGTTCAGCGTACCAGAGAAGGAGATCAAGATGACTCCTCACTAGATGTAATCGGCAATGGTGTGGAAAGCACAGATTCATCTTGATTGATTGAAGGATCTTGTAAGGAAACTCAGGTGTGGAAACAGCTTGCTACACTAATCTCTAAAGGAAAATATTCCGCAAATTCTTTTAAATCCTTACAATTTCAGATTTGTTAACTACTTTAACAAAGATATTGCAACCATATACCATGCATATAGAAAATAGAGAATGACACAATGATTTACCCTGGGGAAAACCTTTCGGTAAAAAACCCCAGCACTCCAAAACCTGCACAATGTATTATCTTCAACACAATGGTTACAACACACTTGCAATGTAAGTTCTTTTAGGAGACAATCGACACACACAAACAAATCCAGTAGCACTAGACTATACCAACAATACACTCTTTTCGTATCCGTTCCTGTAACCCTAAAAAATGCTTATATTATTGCGCTTTCCTTTTTAGGGCAACTCCCAAAGATAGCCATATTAGGGTTTTACCATTCTTCGAGAAAATAGGAACCCTAAAAATTTTTCGGTGCAATGCCCTGAACCCCACAGTTGGGATCAACGATTGGAAAAGTGTGCAGTACTCAACTTTATCAGTTGACATATGTCATTGCATGTCTTCACCTATCATTGAAATCTCTTAGAAATATCTCTTATGTGTCATAGGAATCCGTCATAATCATTTCAGCCATGATCTCCTTACACACAATTCAAGATGCTGACACATCAAGTGGAGTGACACATCAACATGCCAACTACACATGTGCACTCACACTTAATTAAATTATTTGCAAGAAAAACATTTTACAAAACAAATAATAAGAATAGGAATTATCCAAGGTTGAGACACCTTATTCCTAACATTCTCCCACTTGTCGAACACCTTGTAAGAGCAATACGAACATAACAGGAACTAACCGTTATAGGCCAAAAGGCCCATAGACTCCGAACACCATCTGAACTTCGTAGTGCCCACTGGTTTCATTAATGCATCTGCAACATTCTTCACAGTATCTACCTTCTCCAAATTTACCTTTCCATCTTCCACCATATCTCTCACAAAGTGAAACTGC
>MU227213.1:1407732-1426629 GCA_018584345.1 Thuja plicata
ATTGATTTGAATTGTATGGCTACAATAGATAACATAAATCAGTGATAAAAATCACCTAGGACATTAAATTGATTAAAAGAAATATGCCAAACAGTAACAGGGTCATTTGGACATAAATCGAGGGCATGATCACACTTAGGGAAAATAGGGTCTATAGTTGCGACAGACCAAATTCAGGTGGTTATAGCTCCTAAGACTACCAAGGACATGGTTATGAAGAGTTTTGGAAAAACCTTAAAACTTGAAGAAACAGGTATGGGAGAATACAAGCTGAACATGACTCCATCACTGACATAACTTCTGGTATCACCAAGATCCTATGGAAAACCTTCCTCTACATTCACACCTATAGCATCCAAGGAGCCAGAGATCCACAAAGAAACTGGCATGGTAAAGGCATCCACATATTCTTTAGATAACACAGAAGAACATGCAGTCTTGGAATGGCTTTACAAAGGGGAACCAAAGGAAGCTAAGTTCAAACATGTAGAAATATCCCTGAAACTGTATGGTAAAGGATATGATCTCCTCAAGAAAATGGGATACAAAGGAAAAGGACCTATAAGTGACACAGGAAGAGGACTTATTGAACTTGTACACATGGATTTTAGGAATACCAGGGACAAAATAGGACTAGGTTTTAATAATGAATCTGACAAACTTGCTTCAAAAGATAGTCCAATCTCTGACAAAGGGAGGGATGAAATAGAGGAGATAGAACTAGAGCCATGGTCCTATGAAATATTGTTACATGTTGGCACAGAGAATCCCAACTATCAAGGAGAGTGCTATATACCAAGCTTTGAGGTACCACAAGATCTTCGAACCCCTTTGTTAGCACAACCTCCTATTCAAGAAGTAGGAGACACAACAACAGATGATCCAGAGATACAATTGATAACAACAGCTACAGAGAGCACACCCTGATAGCAGGATTTACATCCTAACTGGGGGTAGTTAGTCACAATCACACATGTCCTTTATTTACCACACTTTGATCCACAGGTGGCTAATCGACTACATCAGATAACTATTGCAAAATTCTTAAATAGGTATGATGACAAAGTAACTGACTCTCATGATTCTGAATGGGATGAGCTATCTGTCGCTGCATAGGACATTGAAATAGATGTGATTCACATGTTTGCAGCTCCATCAACACCCAACAAACATTCTAACACTACTCCCAACAGTAGTGATATTCTTGAAACAAAGGAAGGGTTCCTTCCCCCAAACATTGATGGAGAGAATGGTGTTCTCATAAGTCTAGAAGAACTTTAGAGGCAACAAGAAAGAAGCCTTCTTTTATGGAGAGATGATGATGAAATTTCTACTCGCGAGTCACTAGATTTTGGTCTGCATATAACTAACAACAAACCTTTTAATGATGATCTAACTCTTATTGATATAAACATCGAAGAACTTAACTTAACAGGATATGTCATGTCAGTTAATAGTCATGATCCTAACGCGATGTTGTCCTTCCTAGAGTCTGACTCCTTATCTTTGATAAACCCAGACCTAATTGATTGGACTAGTACAGATCCTACTCCTATCCTTGACTTTCCCAATGACTACACCTTGGCTTGCTATCTAAACGCTTGTGAACCCCACCCTTCTTCCACCATTGCAAGGAGCATGAACATGTCATAGGAGGATATCAATTTTCTCAATCAAAAATTGAAAAAGAAAAAGAAAAAAGGGAACTGATGGTGAAAACCATGTTGTGGCAATGTCAGATCCTAAAATAGTAAAAAAAAAAGATGTATCCGATGGTGAAAACCTCTTAGAGGCACCAAAGGATGAGATTCTTGATATCCTCCCCGAGCACTTTCAAGAAAGGTCTTCAGTTCTTATAGAACCAACACAGCTAGTTAATTTGGGCACAACTAAAGTTCCTCAGATAGTTCACCTAGCACAATCTTTGTCAGAAAAGGAGAAGACACAGTTCACCGAGTTCTTGAAAGAGAAGAAGATCAACTTTGCATGGTCTTATACAGATATGCCTAGACTGGATCCTGAATTAGTAATGCACCACTTGTCTATAGCTCCCGGGATCAAGCCCGTGAAACAAAAACTTAGAAAGATGCATCCTCATGTTGCATTGCTAGTAAAGGTGGAGCTAGAGAAATTATTAAAAGCTATATTCATCAGAGTCATTACCTATGCAGGAAGGATCTCCAATGTGGTCCTAATGTCTAAATCTAATAAATCTATCAGGATATGTACAAACTTCAGAGACTTAAACAAGGCATGTCCTAAGGATGACTTCCCCCTACCTAATATTGATATGATCATAAACCTCACAGCAGGGTACCAAATGTATTCACTAATGGATGGCTTCTCAGACTACAATCAGATAAAAATTACCCCTGAGGATAAAGAGAAAACCACATTTACATGCACATGGGGCACCTTTTGCTGGAACGTCATGCCATTTGGGTTAAAGAATATCGGTGCTACATATCAAAGAGCAATGACTACTATATTCCACGATATGATGCATAAAAATATGGAAGATTACGTGGATGACACCTTAGCCAATCCAAAGAAAGGAGTACTCATATTGCTGACTTAAGAAAGATATTGGATCGTATGGAGTAATTTCAACTCAGGCTCAATCCAAAGAAATGTGCCTTTTGGGGTCCAATCAGGAAAGCTCTTAGGGTTTATTGTTTCAGCAAAGGGAATTGAGGTAGATCCTGCAAAGGTCAAAGCTATTCTAGAGATGACTCATCCCCGCAACATTAGTCAAATGAGGACATTGCAAGGGAGACTTCAATCAATCAGGAGGTTCATGTTAGAACTTGCTGACAGAGCTCAACCCTTTACCAAATTACTACATAAAGGGGTCACCTTCAAACGGGATGAACACTGTGAAGCCAACTTCAGAGAATTAAAAGGGTACCTGGCTACTCCTCCTATTATTATGGCACCCATTCATGGAAAGCCATTACTCCTGTATATTTTAGCTATAGTTACATCACTAGGAGTGTTTCTCACACAAGAGGATGAAACTAAGAAAGAAAGATCTATCCACTACATCAGTAGAACACTAGTCTCCTATGAGCTCAATTACAAAATTATTGAGAAAGCATGCTTAATAGTCATCTTTGCGTCACAAAAATTGAGACACTACATGCTCTCACATACAGTAAGGCTCATTGCTAAGATCGATCCTCTGAAGTACCTTTTGAGAAAAACAGCATTAACAGGGTATCTTGTGAAATGGGTCCTCATTCTAAGTGCATTTGACATTGAGTATGTAGACCGAAGAGCTATTAAAGGACAAGTCCTCATAGATCAACTAGTTGATTCACCACTTCAAGATGATGAGCCTTTAAGGATTGAATTCCCTGATGAGACCATTATGCATCTAACTAAGTACCTATGGAAAATGTACTTTGATGGCTCTTTCACGCAACAAGGCTCTGGAGCAGGAGTTCTATTCATAACTCCTCAAGGCTATAAGATACCCAAGTCTTACAAATTGATGTTTGCATGCACCAATAACATTTCTGAATATGAATCATTGGTAAATGGTCTTAAGCTCGCCATGGAGTGGAAGATTGTAGAGTTACACGTGTATGGTGACTCCCAACTCATTATCAATCGAGTCAATGGAGATTATCAGATGAAAGATAAAAATTTGACACCCTACAAACAACTGGTTGATGACCTAAAGAAATGATTTATCTTCATCACATTCCAGCAGATACCCAGTACAGAGAACAAAGTTGTAGGTGCTATGGCAACATTGGTGTCCATGTTACAACTAGAGGAACATCAATTCTACTATGACTTCTTGGTGGAGGAACTATCCTATCCTGCCTTTGATACCCCTGAATACCAAGTAATCTATTCTTTGAACACCCCAGACCAATCTCGGTATGCTAATATCATTTCTTACCTCACTGACCAAACTATTCCCAACAATCTATCCAGAAATGAGAAAAGAGCCTTGATTAGGATAGCATCACGTTATGTCCTCATAACTAATAACTTATATCAATGAGGTCTCGACAGTATGCTTCTTAGATGTTTAGAACTTGAAGAGTCAGATCACGCGTTAAAAGAAGTCCACGAAGGTGTGTGTGGATCACATTCAAACAGATTTTCACTAGCAAAGAAACTGCTCAGAGCGGGATATTACTAGCCTACCATGGTAAAAGATGCTATTCATTTTTCCAAAACATGTCATAAATGCCAGATACATGGAAATCTCATCCATGCTCTTGCCAGAGAACTTATACATTTCATTACACATTGGCCATTTCAGTAATGGGCCTTTGACTTGGTTGGACAAATATATCCCAATTCTTCAAATGGACACAAGTTCATCATTACAGCCACTGATTATCTCATGAAGTGGGTCAAGTTTGTGCCGCTATTCAAATCCACTGGCAAACAAGTGGCTATGTTCATTCTAAACTACATTATCTGTAGATATGGGATACCCTCTTCAATTGTAACAGACAATGGGGGCCAATTTAAAAATCAAGACATTGATGACCTTTATAAACAGTTCTACATTACTCAAAATTTCTCCTCAATCTATTACCCTCAAGGTAATGGATAGGCTGAGGCATCTAATAAGAATATTCTGAAAATACTACACCGAACTATGAGTAAGTTTGGCAGAGAATGACATCTACAACTGAATCTGGCACTATGGGCCTACAGAACAAGCATAAAAACACCAACTAGAGCCACACCATTTGCTCTAGTCTATGATGCTAAAGTAGTACTACCTATCGAGGTTGAAATCTCATCTTTGCGGATATCTTTACAAGGTCTTGTTACTGATGAGCAATACTACATCGATAGAGTGAATTCTTTAGACCTACTCGATGAGTGCAGACAACTGGCGTTTGATCATCTGAAGGTGTACCAAGAACATATGTCCAAGGGGTAAAATAAAAAGGTTAAGCCACACCAATTTCAAGTGGGGGTCTCGTCCTAAAGGAGAATCCTAAGAACCAGTCCAACATAGAACATAAGGGAAATTTGAACCTAACTGACTGGGACCTTATGTTATCACTGCTATTTTGGGACTGGAGCTTATCAATTAGCTACACCTGAGGGAGACGTTCTTCTAGATCCTATCAATACTCTACATTTGAAGTGGTTCTATGCTTGATGTTTGGCTAGCAGAGCCTGTACAGTAAATAGTTCTCAGAAAATACCAAAAACATTCAAAAATTGATCGTGAAGGAAATCCAAAAATAGTGGAAAAAGTCCTGAAGAAAGGTATCCTTGGTGAAAACCTGGCAAACAAGTGCCTTGATACTACAAAAATATTCAAAAAAAGCAAAAATAGTAAAAATTTTGAAAAAGAAAAAAGTGCCTTGATGACAACCTGGTAAAACAGGCATCCTTGTAACAAAAAAATTAAAAAGTTTTTCCAAGTGGTGAAAACCTGGCAATCAGGCATCACTTCTATTCTGCACTCCATCTATCAATACATTTCTGATACTAAGCCTTCACAATTATACCTGTGTTATGAGTTGACTTTGTTTCCTTACAAAAATCTTATCCTCGCTTGGGATTTGTTTGCATTTCTGTCTTAGGATCAAGTCATTTTACACTAGGGAGCATCTTTTCCAGCATGATAGGTCACGTCTGCTAGGTCATCATAGGATTTTTTATCTCATAAACCAATGATAGTCAATGTTTTCACTAAACTATCCCTTTCACGACACAAGGATGGCACCGACATGAACAATGTTCCTACGACCTACATTGGATTGCAAACAGGAAGAAAGTTATACACATACATGGAACACCTATTGCTTGAATTCCAAATCTATACTGCGCTTGAAAAATGAATCAATAGTATTTCTCAATACTACCAAAACACAGTTTTATCTTGGTTTGATTATGAATATTTTATGTACCCATGATGTTTTCACCGGGGGCATCTAAGCAATTATAAATTTTAATTGATTGATTCACAATTAATAAGTTGTTATGTCTTCTGAGTTACTCCATGACGTTTGTGCAAAGACAAAGAGTTGAAAGGACATGGGGCATAATGTTTTCTTGGTTTTCTATGTATGGTGATTGTTCCAAATGATCCTATAAATTTCACCTAACTTGGATGTTTATGGTAAGAGCTACCACTATGAGTGGATAGTCACATATATCTCGATCTTTGTTATGTGTAAACTACGGTGAGGTTGAAACAATTTCCCTGTCTATTTTTCTAACTCAGATTCTCACTAAGGTATACGAAGCATAATTCACCCAAGGATATGAATTTTCAAGGTCATTGCGGGTCCAATATCTTGCCTTATACGTAATCTGATATAATAAAAGGAAGGTGACTATTTTGTTATCCTGGCTTCTATGCCTTGATGCCTACGTCTATTTCCAATATTTTAAATAAACATAGTATTCCTAATTTCATAATATCAATGGGTATTAGTGATGGTTGTAATATCAAGTGGTATATGTTCCAAACAGTGCCTAATGATGATAACAATGCTACAATATCTGCAAATCAGTGACAAGTCCTAAGAGTCTGCATATAGGTACATTTAAAGATTGCATGATGCATTTGTGAAAGAAGTAAAAGCATAAGGAAATTTGAGCTCAAAAATGATTTCTATTTTCTTCTTCTAAATCCAAGTTAATTACATCCATTACTGATATCTATATCGTTGCACATCCATAGCATACATTTTTCATTCATAAAATGAGACAGGGGAAAAATACAAAAACATAGCATTTGTGCATTTATTTCTACATCTTAAGTACATCCATACATTTTACTTGCATAAGAAAAACTCAAAAACATACATTTTTCATATTCACATAGTATCATTTGAAACATATTTATATCAGTGATAAATCCAAAACACATAAATGATGTCATCATCTAAATCTAACTCATCATACGACCAAGATATAATTACATGTGCAAATAAATCTATCAAAGCAAAGAGAGAACTCATGATTCGTGTCAAAATTAGAAATAGTTGCATCATATATATATCTCAAAACATGGTTCAACTCAAAAAAATGGAACAAGTCTACACAAAGAGTATCAGAGTAGACAAATGAATCAGATATACATATATCAAAGTGTCAATAGTACGAAAGAATGGCCTTACAGGGCTCTGGATATACAAAATGATCTCACAAAATGGTACAAACAAATATGTTTCATCTCTGGCTTCCCCCCTCTCCCTAATCTGGAGGAGGAGGAGGTGGTACAAATGGAGGTGGAGGAGGCATCGCCCCCTCAGACTGCTGAGCTACCCGTGAAAATGAAAGTGCTCTCTGGCCCTCTAGAACTGCAACATGATATAAAGAAAAGTAATAGGTTGCTATCTATCCCTGGTGGGTGGCTATCTGATCTTATGCATCTCTCTCTACTCTAATCATATCACCCTGCCTATCTCGCTCTTCCCTAAGGCGCTCTAGTTGTTTGTCCCTATCTGTGAGCAATGCATCTGATATAGCAATCCTGGACTTAACTGTAGTAAGCCTACCCTCTAAAGCTGTGATTTGTGCCCTGAGCTGCTCTCGCTCCTGCTCACACTGGGATAGAGGATCCCTATCTCTACCAGATCCCCTACCTAAATCCTGTCCATAAGGCCTATAATGAGATCTATCATGTGATCTTCCTGGCTGCCTCTGCTGCTGCTGTTGCCTCTGTTGTCTCTGTTTTTCCCCTGTAAGTAAAGGACTTGGACCTATCTGGGGAGAAACAAATATAAATTGGGTGTGCTGACCCTCTCCACTACCACTAGCTACATCTACATGGCCATCCATAGCACCACCACCCCTATCATCTCCACCATCATCCCCCTCATCTGGAGGAGGACGTCTCCCATCTCTACCTCCATCTCTGCCTTCGCCTCTCCCTCCATGTGTGTCGGCACCTCTGTCTCTCTAGGCTCCTCCTCTCCCTCTAGTGGGATGATCATTAGGATCATAATCTATCAGCTCCTCTATATGAGGAATGACCTCCTCAGGCATTGTGAATCGAGGAAATGGATGCTGAGGCATCTCTATTGTATATCCATCTGAGCAGCCTGCATCTGCAACATCAAGATGGAGATCCCAATCTACTCTAACCATGTCTTTGATCTCCTGGTGGGCGGTCTCATAACTCATCTAGGCACCCCACAATGGTGCCTCATCATGGGTCCTGGCATATATAGTAATGTCCTGTGTGCTGCCCTGTTGTCGGTCATACTGTCTCAAAACTCTGGTATGCATAAAATGCTCTTCAATGTATCTGGTCCTCTCGATAAGGTACCTACTCTGGAACAAAAATAGCACCTATCTGGCATTGGAGGTCCACTTCTCACAATCTAAGTATGACCGCCAAATGACCTCGGTCATGTCATCAAAAAGTCTCCGCCAGTACTCTACCTTGCCCAAATGGGGCTGCTGAATGAGACATGCGTACATATATACATAAGGGTACTCGGGTGCCTATTGCCTATATACTATGGGTCATATCACTGGGATGTGCTCCTAGGCCCAGATCTGAAGGATCAAAATACCCAAATTCATGCTCTGCGTATAATGGTAAATAATCTCATGAAGCTCACGGTACATGTGGGCTAGGATATAGCTGCCCCATGTGAATCTCTGTCTATGGATGACCATCTGCTCCAACATGTATACCTATCTGACAAGGAACCCATGTTGACCTCTATTTGGCATCAGGATGCCACCAATCAAACCTACTAAATATACAGATAATCGATCATAATGATCACACATGTAGTCCCAAGAAAGGTATCTCTGATCAATGGTATCATCCTAGAAATACCATCGCGTTGCACCAATCACCACACAGAAGTCGCATCAAAGTGCACCTCGTGGCCCATAATAGGAACACATAGTATACGCCATACATCCTTAGGAGTAACTATAATCTCCCCAGTCAGAATATAGAAGGTGTTGTAATCTGAGTGCCATCTCTCAGCAAGAGCAATCAACAGCCCCTGATTTACCCCTATATCAAGTAAACCAATCAAGGATCGTAATCCATAGCAGATCATTGTCTCTTGTTCATCATCTGATAAAAGTCCATAAAAGGCAAGAACGTGACCTGGGTATGTACCCCAGAAAGCGACCACCTCAAAATATGCTTGTTCGGCACATAAAAAGATAAATCAATGTTCTATCTACAACAAAGATGCAGACTCGAGACCAGCTTAGTGATTCAAGGTCCGCAGCATACAAACATGTCAAAATGGATAATTTTCTAAGTCCAAAAAATGAGATGCGATCCTGGAATGGCAGGGTGCGATCTCTTTTACCAGATGTGATCCTGGAAAAATAGGATGTGATGATGAACACGGGGTGCAATCCCAGAAATCCTAGATGTGACCCCAAAAATGGGGTACGACCCTGAAGGGACAAGAAATGACACAGACCAAATTTCAAATTTTAAAAAAAACTAAAACAAGGTAACCGAATGTGATCCAGGAAATCCTGGATGCGACTCATAAATTTGGGAAAGCGGGATGCAATCCTGGAAAAATGGGATGCGACACGGATTTAGCAAGGTGTGATCTGGAATCCTAGATGCTACCCATAATTGAAAGGGTTGTAAAAGCTGTAAAAATGCATGAAATTCCAAATTGCAAAATTTATGAGGTAGTTTTACGAGTACTTACCAGAGGTGGGTAGTCGGTCGGACGCTGATAATGATGGCTAAGCTCGAAATGATGCTTCCTGACTGGGACCACCATCTTCTCTACAGAGCTCTCAGATTTACTATGGATAAGAGTGAAAATGCATAGTAAAATGGTGATTTTTGATATATATATTAGTCTTTTGAGCTATTTAGGAGTTCCAAAACTCCTCCCAGGCAACTGAAACTCCATTTTTGTTCCCTTTCTGATCAATCGGGAACCAAATCAAAGGTGCCTAAGGCATTTTATGTAATAGAATAACATTTTTATGATAGCTCCTAAAAATGCAGATTTGCTCCATTTGTTCTAAAAGTTTGTCAAATTGCACATTTCATCATAAATCTTGGTCTGACATCATTTTTTCCGTCTAACCACTCACATTTTCATGTAATTAACTTAGCTCCTGTGTGTTTTTCTCTAAACACGCCCTCGTTTCTTCACTTCTGCAAATGATACGTTATTTCAACAGTAGGATTTCATTTCTTTCCTTTGATTTCGTTCCTGAGGGGGCATGATCACACTATTATTAATCAAATTCTTGCTTGAAACAACATTAAAATAACTTCGTTATCAAACAACTAGGGGCATGACAGTTTCCTTGTCTAAATCAAAACTGTTGGATAGAAAACTTTGGTTCTCATAAGCTAGATATCTTGTGTTCCCTCATTTTAAAATATTCTTACTAAGCTCATGGTAGCTTCATGCTGACTTTTGGATGACAACCAAGTTCATAATCAGTATTATCAATCTTTGGACAACAACCAAGTTCAGAATTGGTATCTTTAAGATATTTTATTGACCTTTGTACAACAACCAAGTGCAAAGTCATTTCTATCAGTTTAGTTTGATCAAGTGCGAGACTGATCTCATCAGGCATTTTCGTTCAATCGTGAGCGAAATTCTCAAATATTTCTGAAGTCAAAATCAAAAACTTTCTTTGAATCAATGCGCTACTCACACATCTAATCAAATAGGGGAAAATGTAACCACCTGGATTTGGTCTACTCAGACCATAGTCCCTATTTTCCCTAAGTGTGATCATACCCACAATTATGTTCAAACGACCCTGTTACTGCTTGGCATAATTCTTTTGAAATCATTTTAATCTCCTAAAGTGATCAAATCACTAAATTAATTACTTCTATCCAAAATCAAAATCAATCAAATACATGGCTAAAATGATTAATTTGCAAGGAATTAAATAAAATCCTAAATCAATTGCTCACTTGCAAAAGGAACCAATCCCCTAGCCTAATTAATTTAATTTAATTGGCTATAGTCCTATTGATTATTAAAAAGCAATTAAAAGCTTAAATAATTAATATTCCTATTTTTGAATGAATTAAGTAAGTTTTATTCATTTCATTAATATTCCTCCAAACCCCATCCTAACCCACTTCAACCACTTTGACTCTGGGTTTGAACCTATCCCAACCCATTCACCCTAGCTAAATCTAATTCTAATCATAATTCTATTCTAACCCACCTCCTAATGTTGTCACATTCCATTAAGGAGTGATTAAGAACTCAACCCACTTGAGAAAGTCAACTTTCTCAAGCTTGACTTCCTCTAAGGACCAACTTGCCAAGTTTGGCCTTACACCCTTCTCATGCCTCATAAATAGTTTCATTAATGTCTCATTAATGAAGATTCCTTAAGCCCATCCCTCATTAATGTCTTTGGCGTTTATTTCTCTTACACCTCATTAATGAGTTTTTCAACTCCATTAATGAACCTTGTCCCCCTCTCTCTCCTCATTTCTTCTATAAATAGAAGGGGTTTTTGAGCACAAATAAGCCCATAATTTAGATTGAAAATACATTTTTATGTTGTTAAGATTTAGATAGTTTCATTTTTACTTCATAGTTTCATTATCATGCATGGTTATAATGTTTATTTTTAGAGATAATATGCATGTTTAATGGTTAAATAGTTTGTTTTAACTCAAATATTTCATTCTAAGTCTTATATGTCACTGATAGTAGCATAATCTGAGGGCTATTATGTTTCTTATCATACTCTTCTTAGTTAGAAAGCAATAGGTCGATTTTAGTGCTTTATATGCTCATCTAACCATGTTTTCCACTAACGTAACGACCTATTAAAGTGTTGTATCACAGGTAACAAGTGCAATATTTCACACACACAATCGTCAGTAAGCCTCTAACATTCCTTTTGTTTCTTATCTTTATCATTTTGTCAAAGTTTACATGACACAATATTTTGTGCCACAACCATATGTCTTTGTTTCTAGCCATCAAATAAGTGGTGTTAGTGTCAACAAGATAGAAAAGGTTACATTTTGTCTGCTCACTGGTACCAGTCAACCTTCTTGATTCATTGAAGATCTTTGCCTTCTTATTTTCAAATGCTACTCTGTGACCTGAATTGTTCAACTGAGAAACACTTAACAAATTGTAATTTAGTCCTTTAACCCAGTAAGCAGTTCATTTACCTTCAACTGGACAAGGTGTGTCATTACCCATTATTACTGAACCACCATTATAGTATTCAAAAGTCTCAAAATTTTGTTTATCACCGGTCATATGGTGAGTGCAGCCACTATCTATGATCCAGACATCATTCTTACTAACTTTAGATATGAGTGCAGTTTCTACATACCTTTCTTCATATTCATCTGAATCATCCTTCATGGCTACAAATACCATCTCGATATCTTATTATGGTTTGGTGTCAGTGTCATCAGCTCTGTTCTCAGCTAGGTAACAAGCTTTCTTCCCTTTGTCCTTGTAGCCTCAGGCATCTCTCTTGTTACATTGTCGGTTGCTTCGGTAATCCGTATTATCACTTCTATCAAACTTCTTCTCATATGATCTGTCATTTCCTCTGTCATCTTTTCTTATGTTTGGACATCTTGCAGCAAAGTGTCCAACCTCTTTACAATTGAAATATACAAGTGGTAACTTACCTTTGTATTTACCTTTGCCTCTCTGCAATCTTCTTTCCATGAGTGCTTCAATCTCATCAAGTCCTTGATCTTCATTATCACTATCACTATTATTTCTAACAATATGTCTATAACTTGAGTTACTTATCTTTAAAGAAGATTTGAATGCAGATTCTATGGATGGTAAGACACTATTATCAAAATTGTTCATCTCAAATGATAATAGTCTACTAATCAGACTATCTAGAGTAACTGTATTGTTTGAAACTACTCTCATTTCTTGAATAACAGAAACTCTAATATCATATACAAGCAGTAAGGTTCTTAAGATTTTACTTACCACTATCTCCTCTTCAAGTGTACCTCCAACTCCTCGGATAACATTTACTACCTCTTTGATTTTGCAGCTATACTGAGTAATATTTTCTCCTTCTTTCATCCTTAGTTCATCAAACCTCCCTCTTAGGCTTTCTGCCTTTGCTCTTAGTATATTGGCATCTCCTCCATGTACAAGCTTCAACTTATCCCACATTTGCTTTGCAGAGGTGCAGGTTTTGACATCTTCAAACTCGGCATTGGAGAGTGGTGATACAAGTTCTATCATCATGCAATTATACTCATGCTTGACACTTAGTTTCTCAAGAGTATGAGGTCCTATTGGCATCACATATTCAGTATCTAATTATTGAACAATATCATTTCCAATACCTGATAGGTGGAGTCTAATTCTACTTTTCCATGATGTAAAGTTGTCTTTATTCAACTTGGGCACATCTCATCTGTTCATCTTGTGATCTTTTTCTTGAGCTGTTAAACTCTCTTTCTAAGCACACAAGCTCTGATACCAATTGTTAGTAATAACTGGGGGGGTGAATCAGTGGCCTCAAAATATTCCAACAATCAACCCTTAAAACTTAGTACCACAATATTAAGACTCTAGTTATCTTCAGTCCTATAAGATGAATGCCTCCAAATACTTTGATTAATTTACTACTGATCGGAATGCTTTGTAAAACCTTTTACTGTGTGTTTACCGAAAAGAAGTCTATTAATTTATCGAAAGACAGTAAATTATCTAGAGTATACCAATCAATCCAATTAAGTTATGTGAAATGCAAAACACTAAAGTAATGACTCATAGACACATTGACACATAGATTTTTAACATGGAAACCCTGTTAAGGGAAAAACCACTTGGGACCGATAACCCAAAAATTTCACTCTTCTGAAGTGAGCTCGGTGAAGAGCCAACCCTATTAAAGGTTACAAACACATTGTTAGGTGTGACATTGTTAGAGGATTTGAAAGTTTAGTCTGTCACTTGACATCTGGCATCTCTATGCTACCATCTTTGATCAAACACTCACTTGGTCTGTCAATTGGTATCTGGCATCTCATGCTATCTTCGTGATCAAACTTTTTGATACTCCATTGGATGTATCTCAATATAGAAAGGATCTTTAAATGTCACTCAGTTAAGAGACTTTCTGAATCAATGGTTAAACTGAAACAATATGATCTGTTCACATATACAACTTATACTTGCAGATTTTCAGATCTATTATAATCTCATAAAATAATCTGATCAATATATTTGTGTTATACATTTTCTCCACTTTGATTCTATTTGGTGTCCACAAAAAACTTTAGCTTGATTGATTAGCACTGAATGAAGCTGCTATTCATCAGTTTCTCTTTAGCGTCCTCTTATTCATTCACTCTCCTTGATTCTTAATGAATCAAGTTTGTCTCTTAAATAGACATGATATCACCATTGTTAGGTTCTTGATTTTCTTGATCTTGGCATGATCCACAATTCTCACCAATTACATTTAAAGCAAAACTCCTATTTTATCTCATTGAGATCTTGCCAACTGGACAAATCAGATTTAAATCATTTACTTATCTTTGACTTATCTTGTTAATGAAAACAATGATAACTACTAGTTAAGTATGTATTTATCTCTGCCAGCTAGATATTTTGTCATTTGTGAACTCCAGTTGTTTTCCATTTTAACTCTTTGATAACGGTGTCAACACTCTAGTTATCCTCGGGCTTCTCCATCAGTTTACACTATGTTTCTGGCTATCGGGTATGCTTGTGATTCTTCTCATTGGTAATGCTCGTTGGTGTTCTTTCTCGGGCATCACTGTGACTTGACTGTCAGTGATCTCTATCCATCGAGTTCCACTAATCGTCGGTGTTTGAAGTCACTTTGTGAATACTTGTCTTTTATGCATTACAAAAAGCATAATCTTTGTCTCTCTGATTCTCTAATGTCTTTGACACTTTGTATATAACTGATTAGATTATATCAAGTTGACATCAATGGAAATACAATCCATTAACTGATTTAATGTCTTGCATTATCCTTCTGCATTTTAGAGACCAACTTAACATATTCAAACATTCAATCAGTTACATGTCATCACATACTAATAATTAAAAGTCATTTTTGTAAATCTATTATCTCATGAATTGTCTTAGACCCGAATATCCTCCCTTGAGGTGGCAAGGAGTAATTTCTTCATACTAAGGTGACACAAAGGAGTTACCATTCCTACGTGAGGAGTATACAAAGACATCGTAGAAGTTATTTTCTTCTTATGCTCTCTTGCAACTACAAATTCTTTAAGATACCCGTAATCATTCTATACAGACTCCATCATCTTGGAGGTTTTCATTTATTCAAGAACATAATTGTTACTATGAGAATTATAGTCATAAAATCCCCATTTACTATCATTTGTCTCAATCAATACTCGCATAAAAGTATGTAACCTGTGTTATGTAATAATTTATTATTTACTTAATCTACACAATGGAGGTTATGGTACTCATCCATGGTCTCTATCATTCAATAATATCTATGTATGAATGGTATTTCTAATTAATTAAATCTGCATATGAAGAGAGGGGAATGATATCCATTTTTAATGATAATCTTAATCATCTCAACTAGAATATTATAAATATCATAAGTTATGATTGACACATCAGTTGGATCACACCAGATCATTATACAATTATGATAACACGTCATTAATAAGAAAATAATATCTCTTGAATCATTGGATAAAACCTTTAACAAAAAGTATATATAAATAAGAAATTGAAAAGCAGCAAGATTTTGCATGAATAACAAGCCAAAACTATGCATGATAAGATATTATACTTATCTTTAAATAAATTATGTTGTTACGATGTCTGAATCTGAACTTAGTATAAGCCTTAATGATGAGCTAGTGCTAACTGAAACATAACAAGGAAGGAAGGAAGGAAACAAGATCAAAATCATGGTAGGACTAGAATGGTTAATCGTTCACATTTATTAGTCTGAAGGAACTAAATGATTGAAGCATAGAAAATCAAATTTAAACATGAATTATAAATAGTTGAAGTCAATTGTTAAGGGACCTTCCATCGATAGTCACTTGGTTGTTAAGAATCATAATTGTTAGTAGTTTATAGTAAGGGTCACCATCCCTTAGGGTCAATAGACCATTATTTCTATTAAAAGGACAACTAGTTTGAGATGGGTCATTTAGACCAAGAGAGTTAACTAGATTCAAATATTTATGAATAAGGGTGGTGAATTTGACAACAAGAAATAGTTCTAGAATATTTATAAACCTTGGACAAGGTGGTGCAATGCAAGAAGCATGTGACCATCAATCCCATGAACTAGGAATACATGTTTAGTTAGAAAGATTATACTTATAAAGGGAGGAACCTAGAGGGTGTCATTAACTAATATTGATGTAGGTTCTAAACATCATAGACTTGGATGACTATTAGACCAAGCCCAATTTCTACACCTCTCATGTAGGGTTGGGTCACTTTTGAAAGGAATTTATGTAGGATACCAATGGTCAATGGATGCCCGAGGTAAAACTTCTAATGATGCTATCCCTCTCTCATGAAGATATTAAAGATACAAAACTTCTAGAACATGGATCAAAGTATAAGTATCCTCTTCTCTCTCAGGTTCTTGTTATCACTTGAATGAAAGTAGTTATTTATGTTATACAATTATGTTCCATTTCATTTGAAGCTATTGTAAATTGTTAATTATATTAATTTTCATGTGAAGATAGTTATTTTATCAATATTTTATTTCTATTCAATTGATGGTAGTTAATTTTGTTGTGGAAATTTTCTCAAGTTCACGAGAAAGAGAAACAATTTCATTTATGTTAAAATGATAGATAGGTGAAAGTTTTAATTTATTTTTAAAAATATTAGAAATTGTTTTAGAATTTCTATTGCTATATTTTATCATGTTCCATATAGCATTAGAGCTATTAGGTTCAACATTGGACCTAGGAGTTCATGACCATTCACCTAGAAAAGGAAAACCTATTCGTCAATGTTTCATAGGATGTGAATACGATGCGCTCCATGGAAGGAGATCTGTAACCCTAATAATATCATTCAATTTTGGATGAATAGGATGGTGTATGATCACTCATGTGAAATTTTGTTGTGAAATGGATTTGATGTGTAATCTCTTTTTATTTTAAAAATAAGTTAAAGTTAATGGTAAGTCTAACCATTGAAAGATATTTTAAAAATTTCTATAGATAAATAGGCACAAATCAGCAACATATAAAACATTACATAACACAATTTGTGTGGAAAACCCCTTGCGGGAAAAAGCTCCACCAGGAAGAGAGGCCAAGTATGCATTATCTTCAAATAAATAAGATTACAGCACATTCACTTCCATTCTCCTCTTTACCTCCAACATGAAAGCACATGTGTACCTATGAGAAACCTCTTTATGCCTCAACCTGTCCTTCCTATAGAGTAACTCTACATTAACTGTTACTCAATTTCTACATCCAAGGAGCTAAAATTTTATACTTTTAAAGAGGTCTTACTCTTAAGCACCAAACATGGCACCCAAAGAAGACCATTCCAAACGTCCCAACCCCTAGATTGCCTCCTCATAACATGAAAGGATGCCTATTTTGGCTCCAGTAATTTTCCCCCAACTTGGGCACCCAAACTTGGAAATGCAACATTACATTAAATGCCGCAAAAAAGGATGAAATACTAAGAGGCACTTGTTGTCTCTTTCCAAATGCCCATTTGGAGAAGCCCAACAATCACTCATTTGTCCATTTCACTTGTCCATTCTAAGCATCCACATACGGGGAAAACGTAAACAAATGTTCATGTTCAAATATCACATTTACAACTACTAGTGGAACCCTTATGAATTTATTACAAACAATGGTGAGAGTAAATATTACAAATTATTTTCTCAATACACCCAAAGTGCCAAATAACACTTTCCAAGGATGTTGAAAGTTGAAACCATGATATAGAATTTACAAGGTATATGGTAAAGAACACAATTCTACTATTGGTGGGGGCGAGGAGCGGGGTAATAGATACAAACTTCTAATCCTTAATAAAATTTAAATTGTCAAGCATCAAACTGAAATCTGAAAGTAATTGAAAATAAAACAAAAAGAGATGCAACCACACAAGAAACAATGTAAAAGATTTTACGTGAGGACCCAAGATGGAAAAACCACAGTGAGAAATGATGCTAGGATCTACTATCCTAATCCAGCCTCATGGTTGAATAATTTATAAAATTTTAGGGCACCAACCGAAGGAATCACCAAATCCCTTATAAGACTCATCCAATATCACAATTGAATGTTTTGTGCACCAACTCATAAATTCTCAAAGCACCAATTCTAACAATATTACAATCAATAATTACAACTAGTTACAAGTTTTGAAATTTCCACTTACAAAACAAGTAGACAAGAAATTATGCTTTGAATAGAATTCAGATCTATAAAAAAGAACTCCAATCATCCTTCTGTAAAATCAAAACAATCTGAAAGAATAAATCTGCAAAGACTTCTTTCTAATATCTGAAATAAACTTGTTTTCAAACTTAGAATAGATTTGATAGAACAAAATCAGACCATTGTTTACTGTTAAAACAAATTGGATATGACATTTCTTCATCAATAGGAGTCTCTAGCCGCCATTGGTTGGGATTTTTTGCTTATCAAACCAACTTACAATTTATTGCACAATTGCTTGCCATCGTGCCTTTATATCTGAACCAATAGAACATGAACAAGTTTAATACAAACAGGATAGCAATGGAGGAGATTATGAAAACCAACTCTATCCAAATTGTAAAGGAGAAAAATGATGTTTATGGACTAAGAGTGTTTTGATACTCAAATCACTTATCACCTTACATTTAATTTTTAGAGTGGAGGGATAAATAAGACATTCCCCTTTATTCTCAAATGCACAAAGGAAGGATCCAAATTGATCAACCCAAAAA
>MU227213.1:1426679-1442640 GCA_018584345.1 Thuja plicata
AATGTGTGATAGATTTAGAATGATTAAGTATTTGAATTGAAATAGATAGGAGAAATGCACTAACCTTGAAATATTGCAGATCAAAGAATGCTATTTTCTGAGGTCTGTACTCAGTTTCTGGAAAATCCATAGTATGATCCGAAAAGAAAATGTAGAGACGAACAAAACCTAGAAATATTTTTCCATTTTGATGTCATCTTATTAAAAAGGTTGACCTTGACCCACAAATGTCACCCCTGACCCAATAATGTTGACCTTGACTTGGACAGGTCCGACAGAAAATTTGTTCGCGCCGTCCGAAAGAAAGCCAAAAAGGGTATCCAGATCTGGTCTCAAATCTGCAATTCTGAACCTGTACCTACAAGAAAAAGAGGTTTGTTTGTTGGGGGGAGGGGTTTGCCTTAGTCAAACCCCAATTTAGGAATTAACCTTGAAATCAACAATTGAAATAAGAATGCTAACCAGTAGTAGAATTGAATCTAACAATGAAGCTATGATATTGAATAGGTATGTAATTGCAATTCAAATGTAAGCAAGTATGTAGATATGAAAGCTTGGACTCAATAGAAACCATAAACCTCCATGATTGTATGCTTGTAATCCACCTTGAAGAGATGATGAAAGAGTCTTGAGGATGCACAAAGGATCTTGAAGGAAGATCACACCATCATGATAACTAGATCTAGGGCTTGAATGATAAATCTTGAATGTTTGCCCCAAATCCCCTCAAAGGCTTGAGAGCTTGAATCCTTGATCTTCAATGGAGAAATTGAATGCTTGAGAGGAATACTTGAACACCTTGAGATCTTGGAAATGGATGCTTGAATCTTTTTCTTCTTGACAAAATCTTGGTTGGAGCTCTTTTGCACTTAGAAGACTTAGAGAAAATGAGAGAGAAAGGCTTCCTTTTATATGAAACTAGGGCAAAATCTTCTAAGGAGGCTGACATAGGAGAATTAAATTCCAATTAGACTCCTTCCCTAGAAGAGGACCTATATTAAATATAATTTAAGATTTACTGCTTCAGAACCCCAAAACAGCCGACCCGGAAGTAGGAAATGAATTTTGGATGACTTCCGACAACCGACAAATTTCTAAATTTGAAAGGGGGACCCAGGTCAAGGTCAAGGTCGACCTTGATCCAGGGGGTCAGAACCCCTGGAAAAAGTGCCAGGTGGGATAGAAGGTGCCTGGAGAGGCCCAATCAGGGTCCTAAATAGGCACAGAAGCAAGAGATGATGCTGAAAGGAGGGGACAGTATGATGGTGGTCAAAAACATACCCTAAGGAGGGCTAAACGTTCTTAACATGGAAGTTCTTCCATTTTAAGACGAGACACAAACCATGTTTTGATTTGTATGAGAAAAAGTGTTGTCTTTTAACATTTGATATACATATCTATAAGTTTTTTGTATCACTGACTTAAGCATATGAGACACCATTCTTATACGTCAATACTCCTTCCAAATATCACCAGTAAGCCAGAAGTTTCATACACAGAATGCAATGTTCTCATCTGAGAATTGTTTTGGTCTAAAAATTTCAACAAAATTTGCATTTTCTCTTTGTTTTGTTCCCATAGATGCCCAAGCAATACTTCACTTTATAAGAAGTTCCGCTATATGTCAAAACAAACATGTATCAACATTTATAAAAAAAATTGTTGCCTGTCAAATCATACTCCTTGTTGTCAAGCATATATCATTAGTCTATATATAAGTCTCCCAATAAGGTCTTGTACGGGGTCTTTTCCTACCTTTTGGAAAGCTAGGGAGGGAGTCCTAGGTATTATCACTAAATATATTCTAGGCTCATGGGATGAGCTAGAGTTTGGAAGGGCGGGTTATTCTCCTACCTTTGACAAACTACGGACGAGGTCTTTTTTTTAGTAATAACTGAGAGGGGGAGGTGAATCAGTGGCCTAAAAAATATTCTAATTAATCAACCCAAAAACTTAGTACCACAATATTAAGCCTATAGTTATCTTCATTCCTATAAGATGAATGCCTTCAAATATACTTATCAAATTACTACTACTCGAAATGCTTTGTTAAACCTTATTCTATATGTTTACCGAATAGCAGTATTTCAATTTACCGAAAATAGTAAATTATTTAGATTATACTGATCGATCCAGATTAGCTATGTGTAATACAAAACACTAAAGTAATGACTCATAAATACATTAACACATGGATTTTTAATGTGGAAACCATGTTAAGGGAAAAACCACTTGTGACGGGTAACACAAAATTTTTACTCTTATGAAGTGAGCTCAGTGCAGAGCCAACCCTGCTAAAGGTTACAAACACACTGTTAGGTGTGACCTTGTTAGAGGATTTAAAAGATTAGTTTTTCACTTGATATCAGGCATTTCTATGCTACCTTCCTTGTCCAAACTATTCTGATTTGTCAAATGGTATCTGGCATCTCATGCTATCTTCATGATCAAACTTTTTGATATTCCTTGGGATGTATCTCAATATAGAAAGGATCTTTAAATCTTGCTCGGTTAAGAGACTTTCTGAATCAATGGTTAAACTAAAATAGTATTATCTATTCACATATACAACTTATACTTGTAGATTTTTAGATCTATTGTAAGCTCATAAAACCAATCTGATCAATATGTCTTTTCAATACCTTTGCTCCACTTTTTTTTGCTCGATGATGTTATGCTCTATTGCTCGGTGTCTGTAGAAATCTTTAGCTCTTTCCTCATCTTGATTAACTAGGAATGTATGAAGTTGTTCTTCATTAGTTTCTCTCTAGCATCCTCTTTTTCATTCACTCCCCATCCCTTAATTCATAATGAATTAAGTTGTCTCTTTATAGACATGATATCACCATTTCTAGGTTCTTGATTTTCTTGATATTGGCATGATCCGCAATCTTAGCCAATTTTATTTAAAGCAAAAAATCTTATTTTATCTTGTAGAAATCTTCTTGTCAACTGGAAAAAAACAACTTTAAATCCTTTACTTATCTCTGGCTTTATCTTGTCGATGAAAACAATGATAACTACCAGTTAAGTCTATATTTAGCTCTGCAAGCTAGATTTTTTTTTATGAACTCCAGTTAAATTCAGTGTTTTAACTTTTTCATAGCTTTGGTCAACACTCTAGTTCTCCTTGGGCTTTTCCATTGGGGTTGTCTGTGATTCTGCTCGTCGGTAATGCTCATCGGGTTCTTTGCTCAGGCATCACTGTGACTTAACTTTTGGTGATCTTTATTTGTCGGGTTCCACTAGCCATCGGTGTTTGTAGTCACTTAGTGAATTCTTGTATTTTATGCACTACTGAAAGCATAATATTTATCTCTCTAATTCTCTGAAATCTTTGACACTTTGATTATAACTGATTAGATTATATCAAGTTGACATCAATGACAATACAATCCATTAACTGATATAATGTCTTGCATTATCTTTTTGCATTTTGGTGATCAACTTAACATCTTCAAACATTCAATCAGTTACATGTCATCAATCTCTCCCTTTGGCATTGATGGAAACACACTACATTATCATACTATATTATTACTTAATACAATATGAAATATAACAATTTCATCAATCTTTACTATTGTAACTATTACAAATGTCTGGCTCTCGGTAAGCTCAAATAGCTTATATTTGTTTCTTGCAGAGTGATATCTTTAATCTTCAATCCCTTCGCTGGATAGATGTAGCAGCTTTTGTTTCTGTTCTGATATGTGTTCTGCCTTGACTATTCCTCTTCTTGATAATCTCTTTTTCCTTTGATAGCAATGAGTCATCTCTCCCTTTGTGTGTATTCTCTTCCTTCTATTACTGCTCTCCCTTTGATGGATATCTCATATGTAATCAATCTCTCCCTTTGGATAATGATATAATATCTCCCTTATACTGATGAGAATTTCTCTCCCTCTAATAATGAGATAATCTATCCCTTTGACAACAATGCCAAATAATTTTCTTCTATATCATCTTCCATCCTTTTTATAATATATTCCTTGAATTTTCCTATCCATCATCAATACATTGACTCTGGTGTTCAGTGCAGATTTGTACAGATGTATTGTTTGTTGTCCATCTATGTGCTTGCATCAACATGAATGATCTTCTAGTTTGGTATAGGTTGATTCAACCTTCTAGTTAGCTTATTGACCGAAAGACAGGGGTTGGACCCCTAGTCTTTGTCTCAGGTACTCAAATGTATCTTTCGGTAATGGCTCGGTGAACATATTAGCTAATTGTTCCTTTGATTGAACATAATCAAGTATCACCTCTTTTGCTTGCACTTGTTCTCTTAGATAGTGATACTTGATAGCAATATGCTTAGTCTTAGCATGCATGACTGGATTCTTGAAAATGTTAATTGCACTGGTATTATCACAGTAGATAGTTATTGGTTCAAGAATATTCATATTCATACCTTCTAGAAACTGTTTGATCCATGCAATATTGGATCAATTTGCAGCAACAGCCACATACTCTGCTTCTGCAAAAGACTAAGAGATACATCCTTGCTTCTTTCTGATCCATGTGACAAGTTTGTCACCCATGAAGAATGCTCCTCCAGTCATGCTCTTTCGGTCATCAATGTTTCCAGTACAATCAGCATCTATATAGACTTGTAGCTCAAATTTTCCTTCTCTTTTATACCATAATCCATAGTCCTTGGTGTTCTTCAGATATCTTAGAATTCTCTTAACAACAATCATATGTGATTTTTTGGGATTAGTAGAGAATCTTGCAAATATTCCCACTGCATGTGCTATATCTGGTTTGGTATGAACAACATACATTATTTTTCCAATCATTGATCTAGACAAGGTTTTGTTTACCTCGTTAGATTTGTCTTCTTTTGTCAGTTTACATCCAGTAGCCATAGGTGTTCCCACTAGTTTGGAATCTTCCATCTTGAATATCTTCAGCACTTCCTTGATGTATTTGGACTGAGTGATATATATGCCTGCATCTTGTTGAAGAATCTGTAGACCAAGAAAGAATTTTATCTCCCCAAACATAGACATTTCAAACTCTTTGCTCATTTCATTAGCAAAGGATTTGCATAACATTTCATTTCCCCCAAAAATGATATCAACAAAAATTTTAGCAATCAAAATATTACCATCGGTATCTTCTTTTAAGTATAGATTGTTATTTTCACTTGTTCTTATAAATTCAATGCTAATGAGATAGGAGTGAAGTATTTCATACCAGGCTCTAGGTGCTTGTTTCAATCCATACAAGACTTTATGTAGTCTACATACCATGTTTCTCTTGTCTGGATCAACAAACCCTTCTGGTTGTTCAATGTATACCTCTTCTTCTAGTATTCCATTTAGGAATGCAGATTTGACATCCATCTAGTATACCTTGAATCCTTTAAATTCAGCATAAGCAAGTAATATTCTAACTCCTTCTAGTCTAGCAATGGGTGCAAAGGTTTCTCCATAATCAATACCTTCTTCTTGTGCATTTCCTTGCATACTAACCTTGCTTTGTTTCTAGTGACTTCTCCATTCTCATTCAGCTTGTTTCTGAATATCCATTTGGTACCGATGAAATTCTTGTCATCTGGTCTTAGTACTAGTGTCCATGTACTTTTCTTCTCAATTTGTTCTATTTCTTCATTCATAGCACTAACCCATTCTTCATTCTCAAGTGCAGTATTAACATATTTAGGCTCAAAATCACAAAGTAAACATCTAGTGTTTAGTGACTTACTTCTTGTTCTCATTCCATCCTTCTTGTCTCATATGATTTGATTCTGTGGATGATGTCTTTTGACATACTTGGAAATTTTTGGTTCAGATTTGTGTTTATCATTCTGATCATATTCTTGACCTTCATTTTGATCTCCATCGCTCGGAACATCATCTTGAGGATTTTTCTGATTTTTGGTAATTACAGCATGATGTTCGGGTGCAATGTTCTGTTGCTCAGGTAGAGTGTCATGTTCTGTATAAAGAAACCTGTTGTAGTCCTTTGGTTCTCTTCTGCTTTCCTTATCATTTTTTTCTACAAATTCATCTATTTTCACATTTGCACTTTCAATGATCTTGTTAGATGACTTTTTAAGACATTTATAAGCCTTGCTTTTGGTTGAATACCCTGGGAATATACCTTCTTCACTTTTGGAGTCAATTTTTCAATTTCTAACATCTTTCAAAATATAAAATTTACTGCCAAAGATTCTGAATTAACTTACATTGGGTGTATGACCATACCAAAGCTCATAGGGTGTCTTCTTTGTGTCCTTCAATTGTACTCTATTTCATGTGTATATAATAGTACTGACAGCTTCCCTCCACAAAGTTTGAGTGATTCTCTTCTCAATCATCAATGTTCTTGCACAGTCAACAATTGATATGTTTCTCCTCTCAGCAATTCCATTTTGTTGTGGTGTTCTCAGTACAGAAACATGTATTTTAATTTCATGCTCATTGCAATAGTTAGCGAATTCATCTAAAGTAAATTCCCCTCCTCTATCTGACCTTAAGCATTTCAATTTCTTTTCACTTTGTTTTTCTACCATAGCCTTATACCATTTAAACATCTTGAATGCTTCTGATTTATCTTTTAATAACATAACTATCATAATTCTAGAATAATCATCAACAAAGAGAATAAAATACCTATCTCCGTAGTAACTCTTTGTTCTCATGGGTCCACATAGATCAGTATGGACTGATTCTATAATTGCATTAGATGTATGGGTTTTACTCTTGAAACTAGACTTTGTCATCTTATCTTTTTGACAATTCTTGCACATTATATGCTCAGACTTAGTCATGCTCGGTAAGCCTCTAAAATTCCTTTTGTTGCTTATCTTTATCATATTGTCAAAATTCACATGACACAATCTTTTGTGCCACAACCATATGTCTTCATTTCTATCCATTAAACAAGTGGTGTTAATGTCATCAAGATAGAAAAGGTTACCTTTTGTCTGCTCACCGGTTCTGATCAACCTTCCTGATTCATTGAACATCTTTGCCTTCTTATTTTCAAATGCCACTCAGTGCCCTGTATTGTTTAGTTGTGAAACACTTAACAAATTATAATTTAGTCCTTTTACCCAGTAAGCATTTTCACATTTGATCAGGTTATTCAACATTATAGTTCCTTTACCTTCAACTGGACAAGGTGTATCATTTCCCATTCTTATTGAACCACCATTATAGTATTCAAAAGTCTCAAAATTTTGTTTATCACCAGTCATATGGAGAGTGCAACCACTATCTATGATCTAGACATCATTCTTACTAACCTTAGATATGAGTGCATTTTCTACATACCTTTCTTCTTCTTCGTCTGAATCATCCTTCATGGCTACAAATACCATCTCAGTGTCTTCTTCTGATTCGGTGTCAGTTTCATCAGCTTTGTTCTTAGCTAGGTAACAAGATTTCTTTCCTCTATCCTTGTAGTCTCAGGTATCTCTTTTGTTAGATTGATGGTTACTTCGGTAATATCCTCTATCAAAAAATTTCTCATATGATCTGTCATTACTTCTATCATCTTTTCTTCTATTTGGAAATCTTGCAACAAAGTGTCTAGCCTCTTTACAATTGAAACATACAAGTGGTAATTTACCTTTGTATCTACCTTTGCCTCTCTGCAATCTTCTTGCCATTAGTGCTTTAATCTCATCAAGTCCTTGATCCTCATTATCACTTTCACTATCATTTCTAATAGCATGTCTATGACTTGAATTACTTATTTTCAAAGAAGATTTGAATGCAGATTCTATAGATGGTAAGACACTATTATCAAATTTATTCATCTCAAATGAAATCATTCTACCAATTAGACTATCTAGAGTAGATGTATTGTTTGCAACTGCTCTCATTTCTTGAATAGCATAAACTCTAATAGCATACACAGGCAATAAGGTTCTTAAGATTTTACTTACCACTGTCTCCTCTTCAAGTACACCTCCAAATCCTCGGATAGAATTGACTACCTCTTTGATTTTGTAGCTATACTAAGTGATATTTTCTCCTTCTTTCATCCTTAGGTCATCAAACCTTCCTCTTAGGCTTTCTGCCCTGGCTTTTATTACATTTGCATCTCCTCCATGTACCAGCTTCAATTTATCCCACATTTTCTTTGTAGAGGTCCAGGTTTTGACATCTTCAAACTCAGCATCGGAGAGTGATGAGGCAAGTTCTATCATCACGCAATTATGCTCATGATTTTCTCTTAATTTCTCAAGATTGTGAGGTTTTGTAGGCAACACATATTTAGTATCAAGGTTTTGAGTAACATCATTACCAATACCTGATAGGTGGAGTCTTATTTTGCTTTGCCATGATGCAAATTTGTCTTTATTCAAATTGGGCACATCTCGTATGTTCATCTTGTGATCTTTTGCTTGAGTTGTTAAACTCCCTTTCTAAGCATTCAATCAACTTAACATCTTCAAACATTCAATCAGTTACATGTCATCACTTTTAGCTCAGCTGATCTGCAAGGTATTTACGATGAATTCATGATTTGATCGACTTGGGTATTGTGCTATGATGTATTGACCTGAATATATTTATAAAGATTGTAATCCTTGATAAAACTATTGTTATAGCTTGAGTGAATTCTATTATTTTAAAGAATATCCCAAAAAGGAGTCATTACAATGGCAAAGAGTTCCAAGTTCTTCAGTTCTTGCATTTTTTAATTTTGTTACAATTTAATGTATATTTTTCAATTATTTGTATTCATTAGCAGTTATCTTTATATGTTTTGTCTTGCTTTGATTAAAAATATTCCAATTTTATTTAGTTAAAAACTTAAAACATTATAGAGTTAACCAACATAATTTAACAACAGGCTAGATTAACATCAACCTCAGTTGGTTGACTCTAATGTGATAGTGTAAGATTGCTCTCAAAGAAAGCTAGTCCCCCTTTAGCAAAGTCAAATTTTTTCTATTACAGTACTCTGATTGCCAAAGTATAAGAATATGGTGTACATATTAAACCTATAATGCTAGTAATAGGACAAGGACTATGAAAACTTATAGCAAAAATGTAATGAAAAATGAGTCAAAAGAATCCAAAAATCTCCCACTTGCCCTCTTTGTTGGACTTACTGATGATGGCTTCTCAAATACTACTTATTTCCCAATGGAGATTTTTCTCAACATCTCTCACTAAGGGGAAAGGCCCCATTAGACTGAAGGCAGCTAAATGCATCTAGGAAAATACATTGAAGGACAAAAAACAACAATTATTGAAAATTGTTCATAATAAGACCCTTGATGGAAACTTTTTTCTTCTATAACTAGTTTTAAAATTCAGAGGAATGGTTAGCATTGGCCTTGTATGTGTAAGGACACTTATTATTGTGTGAGGACACTTGTGACTCCTTAGAATAGAACCAACCCTGCAAGGTGAGAATCAAGGGGAATTCTCAGAGGCTCAAAGCCAGAATTTTAAATAGAGTTAGTTAGCCAATGAAATTTCTATAGATATGAGGAAGGTTAAAAGCTGCCCAAGTTTGTAGGTTCCATATCAAGAGATACCATGGAGGAGTGGTTGATAGAAATATTAACTACTTTGACAACTCTACTTGGAAACCTGGGGAGCATACCATTTGTCCAAACAAGTGGCCACTTGGTGGGAGAATAGACTACATTGAAATCAATGCAATAAGGCCATGTCAAGGCCATAGTTAGTATTTTATGTTTTTTTAATGCAATTGGTATTGGATGTAAGGTCATTAGTGCCATAAATGTACCCAATTGGCCTATTGGGCCCTATTGGTCAAAGGTGGTCAAATAGATTGAAGTAGGTTGAATAGGAATTTAAATAGCGACAATGGGATATTTGGATCATATTTTATGTGTTTTTAAGGTTCACAAATTTATTTGGAGTCAAAATGTCAAAGTTGATCAAATCTTGCAAACGTTTCTCAAAAATTGTGTTAAAAAAAATTAAGGTTTTGAAAGGGATGATTATTTTGGTAGTAAAGATGAGAAGAAAAACACAATTCATTAGTTACATGTTTTGTATGTAAATTGGGTACTACTTTTTTAGGTAGTTTTAGCTCATTGTTTTGTAATGTAATTTTTCAATTTCATGTATTTTATCTCCTATTTATTAGGTGCATGAGATGAAGGTTGAATGTAAGAGTCTTATAATGTTTAGTTACCTCTAGACCTCAAGTTTTTGATACTCCTATGATGATCTTTCACAACAAGTATTTTATTCTATTGTTGCTTTTTGAATAACATAATAGGTGAATTTTATTCTTATCAAATCTTTTGGAGTTTGCTGAAAACAAAACTGTGTACTTCTACAGGACAGTCAACACAAAATTGAAGCATCAAACAAGACTTGCTCAAGTTGCAGGTGGAATGTGCACTAAAATAGTAAGTAATGTAGAATAAAAAAATAAGTAATCTCATGTCGTGTCTACATTTTGTTATTTTTTGAGATTACATCCATGTTCTATATTCACAGAATGGTTGAAAATTGAAATTTACAATTCGATAAAAGTATTGATGGGTGTTGTTCCCTGCACCCTCAATCAACAAATTGCCTCCATTTGTGGTCTCAAGTTGCCTCCATTTGTTGTTCCCTGCACTCTCAAAAACATCATTTCATAACTAACTTTTCAACTTCTATATATAATTAGGTTATAGATAATCTAAGTGAAGAAGGATCATGTCAGACAATCTAAGTGAAGAACAGAATGGGGATACAATCAATAGATTGTGGTCTAACTCCAAAAGAAAAGGCGATGGAAATTTTTATTATCCCTACAATATTTGTAAGGGATTAAACACTAGAAGATTGTTAATCAAAAAAACTAAGAGACATTGTAGGGATAATTGTCACATTGAAGGGGGGTTTTATTATCATCAATTGGTAAGTTTTTTATTATATTTATTTAACAATTAATATATATATATATATATGAAATACACTTGATGATGAGATCATTATCATGGTTTATTTGTGTTCATCATTTTTATATAGGTCGACCTCCCCAGGGCAGTACGTGATATGGACCATGGACGTGCGAATATTAAAGCTGAAGATTATGATCCCATGGAAGATGATGATCATGCGCTAGATAACAAATTTGAAGATGATGGTACTAATACATTGATCCATGACACATTTGGTACTGGCACAATTGATGATGATGATCAGGATGATGTTGATGTCATCCATGATATACCTCTACTTGAGAAGTTAGTCATGACCCTTTACGAAAGCTCCTAGACAACTCTTCTATCTGTTGTATTGTTGTTGTTGAACTTGAAAGTTATGAATGGTTTATCCAACATAATAATGTCACATATGCTAAGGTATGTCATATATATCATTATAGTAATTAAAGGGTGAAACATGTACCATAAATATTGTTAATATTAATAACTTATATTTTTTCTATAGATTGATAGGTGAGTTTTTGTTACCACCATCGAATATTCTCCCTCGCTCATACCGAGAATTATGTGTCACTGTGAAAGATATTGGAATAGAGTATCAAGAAATAGATGCATGTCCCAATGATCATATTATTTATCATAAAGAACATGAATTTGCAATAGAATGCCCTAAATGTTATATGAGTAGATATAAAATAGATCAAATAAAAAAAAAAGGTGTCTCGCAAGATTCTTCATTACATCCCCATTATACCATGTTTGCAAAGATTTTTCAGGTGTAGTATCTTGGCATAATTTATGGATTACCATTCACACAATAGGAGTCAAGATGACATTATTCAAATGTCTACGGATGGTTCTGCATTTAAGGACATAGAAGAAAAGTGGCCGCACTTTATCGAAGAACCTCAAAATATCAAGCTTTCATTGGCAACGGACGGTGTCAATCCATTTGGAGAGCTAAGATCTGTTTACTCTGTTTGGCCTATTTTTTCATCAACAATAACATTCCTCCAAGGATGTCAATAAAGAGGGAGCACATTATGTTGGAAATGATTGTTCCAAGTATTTGATCATTTAATAGTTATCTACATATAATTATAAATCTTGCAGTAAAATGGTCATAATAATTATGTAATGTTGTTGTTCATTCAACTAGGTAAATACCAAGTTAAAGATATGAATGTATATATTGAGCCTCTTATCGACAAGTTGCTGGAGTTATGAAATGGAGTCACTATGTATGGCATATATAGACCAATAGGACACAAATAATTTCAATTCCATGCAATGCTTGTATGAACAATACATGATGCCCCATGGCTAACACATTTTTCTGGTATGTTATGGTGAATTCAAGTTGCACATGATAACTCTAAATATAAAAATTAACATATTTAATCCAATTGTATCATTATCTTGTAGGTCTTCAAACAAAGGAAAAATTTGCATGTCCAGTTTGTGGTCCAAAGATGAAATCTCGTAGTTTAAAAAGTTTAGGAAAGTAGGTGTTTGATGAGTATAGGAACTTCCTCCATAGAAATCATAAGTATCAAACTACTAAAAAATATCTTTTCAATGGAAAAGAAGAGACTACATCTAAGCCACAAAGAATGACAACTCGCCTATGGAAGTTAGAATATAATAGAATATTTATATTTTGTATTGTTTGCTGATTATGTGATTGATGATCGTGAAGGTCGTCAAGGCAATACTACTAAGCACCTTCCAAAGGGACTAAAAAGTTTTTTCAGACAATTTAGTAGGTTGCCCTACTACGAGCAGCTACAAATTGTGCATTTGTTTGATATTATGCATATTGGAAAGAATGTAACAGGTACATTGTGGAAGATATTAGATGGAAGGCATGACAAAGAAAAAATTGTCAAAAATTGTAGTGACATTCATGAATCCAATCATGCAATGAAAAATTTCATTGAATCAAATAGAAATAAAGAATAGATTAATATAAATGCCCTTCCTTGGTTATTAACAGAGCAGCAAAGTGATGTCATAAAAGAAGTCATACGAAAAATTTGATTTCCCATGGGATTTGCTGCGAACATAAGCAATATCATATCAAAGAAAAGTGAATTTGGGCCAGGGTTGAAAACTCATGGTTGGCATACCCTCATCAAGGTAAGTCATGTTCTTTTGCATTTACAATATATTTGTAAACTGCATGTACTTCTCATTGTATTATGTGAGAAAAGAATGACATGATTATTTTATAATTGTTGCAGTACGTGCTACCCCTATCTCTCCCAGAGAACTTCAACAATAACATCAAACAAGTGATATATGATATTGGAAATACATGAGGTAAGCAATGATATATGTTCAATTTGTTGTATATATTTATTGTATTCATGATTTGTTTTTCTTTTTATGTAATATATTGTAAAGTATCATGCTTATATATTTTTGTGTCTTGAATGTCTTGTAGGTGGTTGTCATCTAAAAAAATCCATAAAACAGATATAAAATATTAGAAAAGAAGAATTCCTCATCTAATGTGTGAAATTTAAAAGTGTCTATCTTCAACCTTTTTCAATGCTCAAGAACACTACCTCATACACCAAGTTGAGGAGATTGAATTGTGTGGACCCGTACACACTCGGTCAATATGGATGGTTGAGAGGCACTTGAAATTTTTGAAGGATTTGGTTTGGAAAATAGCACATCTTGAGGGTTATATGGTGGAGTAATATATGGTATACCAGACTATGGTGTACATTATTGAATATCTTCCTAAGCTTGCAGCAAAGATCCATTTAGATCACATTTGGGATCTCAACACCACTCAAAAATTTAAAGGGCAGTACTTGATGGGGAAAGGTAGATTGAGGAAAGTGAGAGGTAATAAATTTAAAGATGTTATTGTATTTGTTAATTAATTATTAATCTTCAAAATTAATGGATTGTAAGTTGTCTATTTATTTTTTGTATAGCTGCTCGAGAGTGGGATGCAATACATTTGTATATTGCAACCAATCAAGATTGGATGATGGTATGGATTGAACGATGTCATCATTTAGGTTGCACATTAACATGGGAAGTTGTGTCTTGATTGGTTAAAGAAGCTCATTGTAACAAAGATCCAAATTTTACGCAAAGCGAAATAGATTTAGCATATGGTTTAAGATATTTCTAGGTACGTATAAATTTATTAATCACCTGTATATTTTGTATCATCTTAAAATGGAAGCACCTCCATGTTAAGAACATTTAGCCCTCCTTAGGGGGTATTTTTTACCATCATCATATTGTCCCCTCATTTTTTCACCCTCTCCTACTTCTGTGCCTATTTAGGACCCTGATTGGGCCTCTTCAGACACTATCTATCCCACCTAGCACATTTTCTAGAGGTTTTTGACTCCTTGGGTCAAGGTCAACCTCGACCTTGACCTAGTTCAAGGTCAACCTCAACCTTGACCTAAGCCAAGGTCAACCATGACCTTGACCTAGGTCAAGGTCGAACTTGATTTTGACCCAGGTCCCCCTTTCCAATTTAAAAGTTTGTCAGCTTCCGGGGTCATTAAAAGTTCATTTCCCACTTTCGGGTCGGTTGTTTTGGGTTCCAAAGTGACGAATCTTAAATTATATTTAATATACATCCTCTTCTAAGGGTATAGGTATAATTGGAATTTAATTCTCCTATGTAGGCCTCTCTAGAAGATTGTGCCCTAGATTCATATAAAAAGAAGCCTTCTCTCATTTTCTCTAACCATCAACTAAGAAAAACATAAGTGAAATATAAGCACGAAAGTTATCTACGTGTTCTCAAGCTTTCAAGGTTCAATCAAGGTTTTTAAGTAATCCTCTCAATAATTCAAGTTCTCCATTGAAGATAAAGGATTCAAGAATTCAAGACTTTGAAGGGATTTGGTTCAAGCATTAAAGATTCATCATTCAAACCCTAGATCTATCCATCATGGTGGTGTGATCTTCCTTCAAGATCCTTTGTGCATCCTTAAGACTCATTCATTCTTCCTTCAAGGTGGATTCCAAGCATACAATAATGGAGGTTTATGGTTTCTAATATTGATTCCAACCTTTCATATTTACATACTTGTTTACATTCGAGGTATAATTGTATATCTATTGTCATAGCTTCATTGTTATATCTACTTCTACTACTTGATAGCATTCTTTATTTCAATTATTGATTTTAAGGTTAATTCCTAAATTGAGTTTTGACTAAGGAAAACCCCTCCCCCCCCAACAAACAAACTATTTTTCTTGCATGGACAGGTTCGGGACAACAAATTGGAGTGCAGATTTAGATACCATTTTTCGCAAACTATCGGGATCCGGAAACAAATTTTCTATTAGAGATTTTGGGTCAGAATCGGAGATTCTGGGTTAGAATCAGAAATTTTGGGTCAAAGGTGACATTCATTTCTGGGTCAGAATTGACATTTTTCTTTGGGTCAGAATCAGAAATTTTGGGTACAAGGTGACATTCATTTTTGGGTCAAAATCAGAACTGATCTAGATTAGAAAAATATTTATGGGTTGTCTTCATCTTTGTGTTTCTATTCCAGATCGAGTTGCAAATTTTCCAAAAAGTCGGTGTGGACACCCGAAAACAACATTCTTCAGACCTGTAGCATTTTAAGGTTAGTACTTGTCTTCAACTCATTTCAATTAAATTTTTTAATCTTCCTAAATTTATCACACACTCTCTTCTATAAAATGGGAGTTAGGGTTTTCCTCTTTATCCCCATCCTTAATAGGTTGATTCATTTAGGCATTGATCATTTCTTTAGGGTTAATCAATTTAGATCTTCCCTTTATGAAATTTGGGATTAAGAGGACAATCTTACCTTCTTCATTATTCTTACAACACACGTACACTAGTACATTTCACCTTAAATTTCGACCTAACAATTCGACCATATCATAAAAAAGTTTAGCTTGGTCGCATTACAAAGGAAAACTTTTGTTTTTTTAAACTTTTATGCCCGTGTTGGTCGCAATTTCGACCAACACATCGTTGGTGGAAATTGTGTTGGTCGAAATTGCGACCAACACGGGCATAAAAGTAAAAAAAAAAAAAAAATGAAACTT
>MU227214.1:12920-35411 GCA_018584345.1 Thuja plicata
CAACTTCTAAAGGTTGGGCTTGTTCACCTTGCGATAACCCTTCTCCAACTTCATAAGGTTGTGCTTCTTGAGAATTTCCTGCATGCAAAGATATAATTAGGTCTTCTTTATCAAATTAGGTATTGCACAATATCATGCTTACATTTTTCATTAAGACAATTCATAATCATCAACTTAAAATATGGACAAAGAGAGAGATAAAGAGATATAGACATGTACCTTGTTTATTCTGATAATATCTTTCCTGAGCTTCTTCACGTAGTTTGTGTTTAAAATCTTTTGAATAATGTCGTGCACTCTTATTTATCCTTCTCTTTTTATTTCCCATCACAAGTTGCAGAATTGTCTTCTTTTTCCAAATTGCGAAGTATTTTGTGACTTTCGAGATAAAAAGATGACAAAAACATATATTTATTTATATGTAATCATTCTGTACCTGAAACAACACCAAAGAGGCCGACATAGGTTTCTATTGAAAGTCATCTTTGACTTTTGATAGAAACTATATACTTTCTATCGAAAGTGCTTTGGTAAACGTTGGCGAAATGCCAAATCATGAAACTACTTTCGATAGAAAGTAGTTTCGATCGAAACTACTTTTTATCGAAAGTAGTTTCTATCGAAACCCCCAAAAATGATGCCATCTGCAAAGGCTCACAACAATATGCAGTTTTCATGGCTTCGGGGCTCAAGCATGGGGCTCCAATGGAAGAATAGGGACACCTCCTTTTGCATCGCACAAGTACTCTGAACGTGCTTTCTAACGAATATAGATTTGACAAATTTTGAATTAATTAGGTCTATGTATTTTGATGTGCATCAGGTGTAGGTTTTTTATCAAATATAAACTTCCAGGTTTGAAATTCAATGAAAAATAGTAGAAAATAGAAAAAAAAAATTGAAAAATAACAGTGCCCTCCGGTTTTGAGTCTTCTTTCTATAAAAAAAAATTGAATTTCAATAAATACACAACAAGTTATCAGCTACGCAGTCAAGGTATGTCAAAATTACGGTTGACTCTACTTCAAACGTTCATAAAATATGCAATAATCATGATAATTTCATCAAACCAATTACATGCCCTCCGTATGGATGTTACAAAACCAAATTCAAAAGAAGCACATTGATATCTATTTTAGGAAAAAAGTTATGTTGTACGAAGTCATTGTACCTTTTTGAAAAATACATTTTCAGCAACATAGCAGTTTTAGTGATAGAAAAAAAAACCATTAAAATCAATTCAAAAAAAAATAAAAAATATATATTTAGAATCTAGACAGAAAATACTAAAAGACTCTAGTTTACTTCATCTTCTGATTTCAAATAGTTTAACGACAATATGCATCCGAATGTGAAAGTTTTTCTCAAAATGTAGAGTTCAATGTCCGTTTAGGCAAAAAAGTGTAACCCACTATTGTGGGATCACCCTTGAGCTAGAGACCTTTAATTTTCATGTCATTTGTGTGTGTTGGAATTGTGATTAATTTCCCATCCTTAACATATTCTCATTGGCATGGATTTGCTTTGATAGATGACCCTACCAAAGCATTTTTTCATCACTTCATTTTTCATAATCTGATGTGGTAAACATGATACCTTATTTCTACCTCTTACTTGGAAAGAAAAAACAAAGGGGCATATAGATACCCTCTAACTACATCACTTTAGTAATAATTCTAGGAGATTTTGATTTGTATTAACAAAGTGATTATGCATAATGTGGTTCCTAATGTTATATTGTAGGTACTTGCTACATTAGGGGATTGTTCTAAACAATTTGGAATATCCCTTTTTATTAATGTTAACTTTCATGTATTTTAGCTTGCATATTGTTAGTAAATGGATTTTGTCTTTATATTATATCACAAATTTCTTTCTGCATAGTCATTTCAAAAATAGTGAACCTATACTAACAGTTGGATCAAATGCATGTAATTCTTGATCCTTTGAATTACAGTACAACTCTTGATTAGATTTTCAATGAATACTCAAACAATCAAACTGCATTCGCAAAGACATACTTTTGCACAGAAAGTAAATAAGGCATTAACAGTAACTCACACATAAACATGTTGTGATTACCAATCTAAAATATATCATATATAAGTTCAGTGAAGCTCACAGACTTCGATTTCTCCGCACATTTGAAAATGTAAAACTGGATATAATTGAAAAACTAAGACTTAAGAATAGATTTACTTCCAGAAAATATTATGATCAACCAAAGATATCCCAATACAGATCAATTCACCACTATAAACACACATATTCATAGGAGCAGAAATTTTTCATTCATTGATTCAACAACATCTTCAGAAGTATCTCCCAAATATATTAACTACCAAAACTAAACAAGCATCAAAGTGATCTTATTCTACTCCAAAAATTGTTATCGACCTTTTCCAAGTTTTTGTGGGCTACATATTGTTGTTCGTAAACCTGCATGAAACATTAGTTTAACATACTTTTCAATCAAACTTTGAAAGATATAACTAGGTTAATCAACTTTGAAAGTGAAATCAAATTAAGAGTGTCTCATGGATATCTATCTAGAAGGACTAAACAAATGCTCTTAGCTGCAAAGAATCCTAAAGTAACAACCCCTAGAACAAGAATTGTGCTAATGGTGATGAAAATATGGATCTAAGATGCAAATTAAGATGAAATGCCCTATTCTATGCTCAAATTATATGTAAACATGAATGATTTTGCCATTATAACAAGACTATTCAAGAATGATTCAATGCTAAATGCCCAATTCAAGATGCAATTTGAATGTGAACTCTTACTCTAAATGTGAATTGGTAAGTTTACACTATGAAAATCCTCCTATTTATACGAATTCCCAAGGGTAGTGGGGTGATTTTGATTAACCAAGGTCAAGGTAGAGTTGAGGTCAAGGTTGAGAGATGGGTTTCAAATAGGGAAACAAGATGACAAAAGAAGTGGTGAGGATAGCAAAGCCTAAATGAGATGTTAAGATAGCAAATCCTTGGAGTGATCCATGTGCTCTTCATCCCTTCTTCTCATTAGCTCTTTGATTTTTTGTCCCCTTTGTTGAAAGTAATTAGGATTTAATAAAATCAATCAATCAATTAAATTAGTCATGTAAGGGGTTTTAATGGGTTGCATTTGATTTATTTAATTTGAACTATATAACTAATTGATTTAATCAATTAAATAGTTTAATTAATCCCCTTTTGGCTTAGATTTAATTAATTAATGGCTTTGTTATTTAATCCATGATGTTGACTTGATTTGACCCTTTTTTACTTTGGTTGACCATGTTGATTTCGGTTGACCAATTTATGGTGTCTACAAATGCCCCTCTTTGAAACAATGTGTGAAGCGCACTGGTTCAAAGAATACCTATTTTTTATGTTTGATGTTGATTTGATGTCTGATTTGATATTGATTTGATGTTCAATGTGATGTTGATATGATGTCGATGCTCCGATGTGAATCCCTAATATGATGATGTCAATATGATGCCAGTATGATGTTGATATGTTGTTGATGTGATCTTGATGTTGTTTTGTTGATAATGTGATGCCTCTATTGTGAAACTTATTCCATTATGATGCCCTGATGTAAAAAAAAAAAAAGAATTTTAATGTCTGATGTCCCCAATTTTAAAAAGTGCCCCGATTGACAAAACTATGCACTTTGGTGCTAGTATGCTCCCTCGAGATTAAAATTGAGTTGATGTTGCAAGCATTGGAGCTGAGGAAAATGATTTGTTTTGATTGCAAAAAATTGTTTAATGTCATCCTTGTCAATTTAAGTCTTGACAAAAGATGAGATTTGAATATGATAAAATGTCTCAGACCTTGATTTGCTTTTGATACCTACTAGATGCCCCAGAGGTAATCTAGTCAACATGGTGATGAGTATGATATGCCCCCTCAAGAGATCAATAGGAGAAAGTGTGATGAGATGGATCTGCCGATAGATAATAAGAGAAATATGTGATGATTAATATTATACTAGGTGGTATGATTTATGATGATTGATAGATGGTTGGATAGATAGGATGATGGGTTGATTGATCTAGAATTGTGATGAAGGTTTTGCAAACAAGTGATAGACAAAGGTTCCAATTAGGATCTGATCAAATGAAGTGTGTCTAAGATGATGGAGTCTTAACAGAAAAGATATATTTCTATGATATAGACTCAAAATTAACCTTGATTCCTTGGGTTCTGGGTGAAGGACCTGTAATCCTTGATAGGGAACTTTCCAAAATTAAAGATCAATATTGTGTTGACAACACTTGAAATTGATATGATGTGAATGGAACAAAGATGAAGGATTTACTTGTGATAAAAAGATGGTATATGATTGATTGGCGGATTAGACAACTTGATAAATGATAAACCAATAGCACAGGGCCATCTATGGATGTACGTACAGGTGATGGTATGTTGATGGACTGTCATACAGAGTGAGGAGGAAGTCATGCTTAGATCATTTTGATGATATCATACTTTTGATGATGAACATATGTATCACCTTTTTTATGTTACAGATGGATGCTTGATGTATGTTGATGAGGACATTTGATAGATGTTGTGAATGTGGACATTTGATAGACCTTACCTCTTCCTTTTGATATTGATAATTTGACCTGGATGATTGATCCCCACTTTCCTTGAGAAATCCTATAATGATTATTAATGCAAGATTTAATCTAACATGAATGCAATATGCGGATGCAACTACACAGTTGTAAATTTGTAACAGATCACTATTTTTTCAATTATCATCATTGAGCTTTTTGGTACATCATTTGGAAACTAGTACAACCCTCACTAGTGAAATTTCCAAACCATGATGGTATGAATACCTATTTCATTAGATTCAATGTGACCACTGTCATCATTGAAGCTCTATAACTTATTAAAATCAATACAACCCTCATTGGTAAGATTTCCCCACCATGAAGGTATGAATATCGATTTCGTTGGATTCAATGTTGCAAGTGGATGTTGGCATTAAGATATGAGCAATCTAAATGGCCAAGGTATCCATTTGCATAAAAAAACAAGGGTATGATCTTATTGATAGACAAATTTCCTCAATGATTCTTTGATGATCATGTCATTAGATGAACTTGCATATGTCAAGGAATCAACCTTACAAGAAGAAATCTAAAAAATAATCATGTCTACATCATTGCGTATCTAGTTCAAAGCATCATTGATAGGCTAAAAAGACATGATAAGAAACATCATTTGAACTAACTTTTTTATTTGTTTGTTGATCCATTTCCTTAGAAAAAATATCCATCTAATTTCGATCCTTTGTTCATAATGATTAATGTTGATGTATCAAATTAGTGTTTGATTTCTTAGCGTTTGAATTTGATATGATTCATATGTTTGGATTGTAGAAATTTGATATTTGGATCAATAGATAAGTGTCAAAAATTGTGATTCTTGATTTCTAATGAAGGGATTTGAAATCTCACTTGTGTCTATTCTCTGATGAGCTCTTGGCCCATAATTGGATTTATCAAGAATGACGGACCAAGGTAGCTTTCAAAAACCATGACAAAATCTTTATGTACAAATGCAGCTCTCAAACTTGATTTGATGTTTGGATTCGATGTCAATGTTTGAGTTTGAGATTAGTGGAACAATAAGGTGTTTTGAAATGGGAGATTTTCGATTGATTTGAAAAGTTCAAGTGTCCTGATTTGTGATCTTGATGAAGAATTTTTGTGTTCTACTTATGTCCATTTCGATGATGATCTCACAAATTTTGGACATGTGCCCTTGGGTTGTATGAATTTTTTTTATTAAAAATGACGCATTTGGAGGTTATTTTGTTTCACTAATGTTGTCTGTAAACCTGCAATTCACAAACATGCATGAAACATTAGTTTAACATACTTTTCAATCAAACTTTGAAAGATCTAACTAGGTTAATCAACTTTGAAAGTGAAATCAAATTAAGAGCATCTCATGGGTCTCTATCTAGAAGGACTAAACAAACACTCTCAGCTACAAAGCATCCTAAAGTGACAACTCCTAGAAGAAGAATTGTGCTAATGGTGATAAAAATATGGATCTAAGATGCAAATTAAGATGAAATGCCCTATTATATGTAAACATGAATGATTTTGCCATTATAACAAGACTATTCAAGAATGCTTCAATGCTAAATGTCCAATTCAAGATGCAATTTGAATGTGAATTCTTACTCTAAGTGTGAATTGGTAAGTTTACACTAAGAAAATACTCCTATTTATAGGAATTCCCAAGGGTAGGCGGGTGATTTTGATTAACCAAGGTCAAGGTAGAGTTGAGGTCAAAGTTGAGTGATGGGTTTCAAATAGGGCGACAAGATGACAAAAGGAGTGGTGAGGATAGCAAAGCCTAAATGAGAGGTTAAGATAGCAAAGCCTTGGAGTGATCCATGTGCTCTTCATCCCTTCTTCTCATTAGCTCTTTGATTATTTGTCCCATTTGTTGAAAGTAATTAGGATTTAATAAAATCAATCAATTAATTAAATTAGCCATGTAAGGAGTTTTACTAGGTTGCATTTGATTTATTTAATTTGAACTATATGACTAATTGATTTAACCAATTACATAGTTTAATTAATCCCCTTTTGGCTTAGATTTAATTAATTAATAGATTTGTTATTTAATCCATGATGTTAACTTGATTTGACCCTTTTTTTTACTTTGGTTGACCTTGTTGATTTTGATTGACCAATTTATAGTGTCTACAAATGCCCCTCTTTGAATTAATGTGCGAAGCGCACTGGTTCAAAGAATACCTGGTTTTTTAGGTCTGATGTTGATTTGATGTCCGATTTCATGTTGATTCGATGTTTAATGCGATGTTGATATGATGTTGATGCTCCAATGTGAATATATGATATGATGATGTCGGTATGATGTCAATATGATGCCAATATGATGCTGATATGTTGCTGATGTGATCTTGATGTTGTTTTGCTGATAATGTGATACCTCTATTGTGAAAATTATTTCATTCTGATGCAGGAGCATCCTAGGATACTTGGCAATCCTACTCAACCAAAAAGATGTTTTCTTTATTTCTTCAACTTGTTTGGAGGCTGCTTAGAAAATACTCTATTGCTCAGGTCTATCACTTAGTTATGCTTGTTCCGAGTTGGTCTTTGTTGCTCAGGTTTCTTTTGCTCGGGCATGCTTGTATTTGTCTCTCAATCATGCTTGTTCCAAGTTCTTTTCTGTTGCTCGGGGTGTTCTTTGCCCGAGTCACTCTGTTGCTCGATCACCCTTTGCCAAAGTTGTTTATTTTGGAGCTGGATCTGGTGGCCGACTTCTGCATTTAATTTTGATTGCGCCATTAATGGTGGATCTCCCATTGGGGATTGTGTGGACGTAAATCTAGGTTAGGGGTTTCTCCTATGTTTTATTTGATGGCCGACCTCATGGTTGCTTGTGTATTTAAGTAGTATTTTGTTCTTAGTTTGAGAGAGAGGAGGAGAAGGGAAGAGATGAGATTGGAGAGTGGATTGAAGTGTTAGATCTGAGAATCTGGATCGTGAGTTGTTTATTGGCAGAATATCTGTAGTTGATCTTGAATTGTATCTTTGTATTTGGTCGTAACTGGGAAGGCCTTACAGCCTGACATGTTGCATGTAATGGAATCTAAAATGAATATGAATTGATATAAGTTTTTATATCTCTGTGTTAGTAAGTTTCTGTTGTGTTTCTTTGTTGTTGGTTGCAAGTTTGGAAATTCCTTTTATGGATCCTCCAACCTTGACTGCATCAAGTGGTATTAGAGTGAAGGTTGATCTAGTTCGTTGCTTGTGGAGCTTAGGGTTTTTGAAGATCTGGAGAGATGCCTCCAAGAAGATTGGACCCTAGGGCGATTGCAGATCTTTCCGAGGAGGTGGAAGTGAGGATAACATAAAGATTCAGATCGAAGATGGTGACAATGAAGAATGATATCATAGAAGGTATAAAAAATGTTGGATTATAGAGAGGTCCTAGAATGAATGACGGTTATGAAGAAGCTGCTAAAGATTTTGAAGCTGCTAGATCTAGTGGAGATGATAGAACTGATCAGATGGCGATATCTGGAGGAGGCAGGTATGGTCAATTGCAGAGATCTGAATCTCGGTTGAGTACAAGTTATCAAATGGAGGTGTCCAATTTCTCAGGTATATTGAAACCCGAGGATCTAATTGATTGGATCGGTGAGTTGGAAGACTACTTTGAGCAAGAAGAAATTGAAGATTCACTTAGAGTAAAGTTGGCATAGACTAAGTTCAAAGGAAATGTTTCTCTATGGTGGAAAGAATTGCAGAGGGATTGAGAAGAAGAAGGAGAGATGAGGATCAATCGATGGAGGTTGATGGTGGAAAAGCTAAAGGCTAAGTTCATTCTTGTTGACTATGAACTTGAGTTGTTTAAGAAATTGTAGAATCTGAAACAAAAAGAGATGATTGTAGAAGAGTATATCGAGAAGTTCTAAAAGTTGACTATTCGGTTTGGGCATAGAGAAATTTCCAAAGAAAAGGTGGCAAGGTATGTTAATGGTTTGAAATTCAATATCAAAGATGAGATTGGTATGTTGAAGATTGACTCTGTAGAGGATGCTTATCAGTATGCACTAAAGGCAGAAGATAAGTTGAAGAGAAGACTTTATGGTAATTCCTAAGGGAAAGAGAAACAAGAGCAGTCGCTAAAAGATAAACTGAGAGTTGAAGATGAACCAAAACCTGTTGAACCGAGGAGAAAGACAGGTAGAGGTATATTCAGGGGTACTTGTTACAACTGTGGAGAAGAAGGGCATTGGTCTTATGAATGTTCCCATGTAGATAAGAAGGTTGGTAATCACCGAAATGTTGTGGTGAATGAAGTTACTAAGAACGAACTTGAGGTGGAAAATATGAATCTTTTCCTTGGAAGAAATTTGCTTCCATCAAAACAAGTTGACCAGAAGAATACTCTATTCAAAACCAGATGTAAGTGCAAGGATAAGGTATGTAATGTCATAATTGATGGTGGCAGTTCTGAGAAATTTGTTTTAGAAGAGATGGTTAGTAAATTGAATTTGGAAATGAGGAAACATCCTAATCCTTATCAGGTTAGTTGGATACAAGATGTGTCTAAGGTTAGGATTGAGGAGCAATGCCTTGTTAATTTTAATGTTGGATCTTATTATGATGTGATACTATGTGATGTATTACCTATGGATGTTTGTCACCTGTTGCTCGGTAGACCTTGGCAGTATGACAGACATGTTGTGTTTGATGGTTGTGCACATACCTATGTTGTGAGATAGGGTGAAACCAAGCATAGACTGATACCTTTGCAGGGAGGAGGAACTAAAAGATGTGGAGTTATCAAATATTGTTTGAATGACAGTGACAAACTTGAGGAGAAGGGAGTTGGCGAACCTATTCCAATGAGTGAAGGGAAGGAGAATATGAAAGGGAAAGAGAATGATATCTCTGAGGAACTTACAAAGATGAAGAAATAAATAACATATTTGACTAAGGTGGTGCAGCAGATGTTGATACTAGTGACACAGAAAGATGCAGATGATAGTGAGTTGATCAGTCATTCGGATGGGAATGTGATTCATCAAAACACTGAAGGCATCAAGGATGATCGGTGTCAATTACTGTCAGTTGCAAGTCAGAGATATGAGAAAATTTATGGACTGATGAATTTATCGGATGAGACAATGGACAAAATCAAGACAACATGGAATGAAAGGCAAAAGGAGATATGGGTTAAGAACAAGTATGGGATACCTATTCTGATTCCCTTAGAATGTTCATGATTTCCTTTATGGGAACATATTCTTTACCTGGGGTGTCTGATGCAGGAGCATCCTAGGATACTTGGAAATCCTACTCAACCAAAAATATGTTTGCTTTTTTTCTTCAACTTCTTTGGAGGCTGCTTGGAAAATACTTTGTTGCTCAGGTCTGTCACTCGATTATGCTTGTTTTGAGTTAGTCTTTGTTGCTCGGGTTTCTTTTTCTCAGGCATGCTTGTATTTTGTCTCTCGATCATGCTTATTCCGAGTTCTTTTCTGTTGCTTGGGTATGCTTGTCTGATTCATGTTTCTATTTCTTGGGGTGTTCTTTTCCCGAGTCACTCTGTTGCTCAGTCATCCTTTTCCCGAGTTGTTTATTTTGGAACTGGATTTGGTGGCCAACTTTTGCATTTAATTTTGATTGCAGCATTAATGGTGGATCTCTCATTGGGGATTGTGTGGACCTAGATCTAGTTTAGGGGTTTCTCCTATGTTTGATTTGATGGCCGACCTCATGGTTGCTTGTGTATTTAAGTAGTATTTTGTTCTTAGTTTGAGAGAGAGGAGGAAAAGAGAAAAGATGAGATTGGAGAGTGGATTGAAGTGTTAGATCTGAGAATCTGGATCGTGAGTTGTTTTTTGGCAGAAGATTTGTAGTTGATCTTGAATTGTATCTGTGTATTTGGTTGTAACTAGGAAGGCCTTACAACCTGACATGTTGCATTTAATGGAATCTAAAATGAATATGAATTGATATAAGTTGTTATATCTCCGTGTTGTTGAGTTTTCGCCGTGTGTCTTTGTTGTTGGTTGTAAGTTTGGATAGTCCTTTTCTGGATCCTCCAACCTTGATTGCATCAGATGTTTATATGATGTTGATGCTCCAATGTGAATACCTTATATGATGATGTTAATATGATACCAATATGATGTTGATATGTTGTTGATGTGATCCTGATGTTGTTTTGTTGATAATGTGATACCCCTGTTGTGAAAATGATTCCATTTTGATGCCCTGATGTAAAAAAAATTTAAAAAATAATGTTAGATGTCCTCGATTTTAAAAAATGCCCCAATTGACAAAACTATGCACTCTATTGCTAGTATGCCCCCTTGAGATTAAAATCGAGCTGATTTTGCAAGCATTGGAGCTTAGGAAAATGATTTATTTTGATTGCAAAAATTTGGTTAATGTCATCCTTATCGATTTAAATCTCGACAAAAGATGAACTTTGAATATGAGAAAATTCCCCAGACCTTGATATGCTTTTGATACTGACTAGATTCCCCAGAGATAATCTGGTCAAGATGATGATGAGTATGATATGACCCCTCAAGAGATCGATTACAGAGAGTGTGATGAGGTGGATCTGATAATAAGAGAAATATGTGATGATTGATATTGCACTAGATGGTATGATTTATGATGATTGATAGATGGTTGGATAGATACGATGATGGGTTCATTGATCTAGAATTGTGATGAAGGTTTTACAAACAAGTGATAGACAAAGGTTCCAATTGTGTCTAAGATGATAGAATCTTAACAAAAAAAGATATATTTCTATAATATAGACTCAAAATTAACCTTGATTCCTTAGGTTCTGGTTGAAGGACCTGTAATCCTTGATAGGGAACTTTCCAAAATTAAAGATCAATGTTGTGTTGACAATACTTGCAATTGATGTGATGTGAATGGAATAAAGATAAAGGATTTACTTGTGTGAAAAAGATGGTAGATGATTGATTTTCGAATTAGAGAACCTGATAAATGATAAACCAATAGCACAGGGTCATCTATGGATGTAGGTACAGGTGATGGTATGTTGATGGACTACCATACAAAGTCAGGAGGCAGTCATGCTTATAACTTTTTGATGATATCAGACTTTTGATGATGAATATATGTATCACCTTTTTGATGTTATAGATGGACGCTTGATGTATGTTGATGTTGACATTTGATAGATATTGTGAATGTGGAATTTTGATAGACCTTACCTCTCCCTTTTGATATTGATAATTTGACCTGGATGATTGATCCCCACTTTCATTGAGAAATCCTATAATGATTATTAATGCAATATTTAATCTAACATGAATACAATATGCGGATGCAACTACACAATTGTCAGTTTGTAACGGATCACTATTTTTGCAATTATCATCATTGAGATTTTTGGTACATCATTTGGAAACTGGTACAACCCTCACTAGTCAAATTTCCAAACCATGATGGTATGAATACCTATTTCATCATATTCAATGTGACCACTATCATCATTGAAGTTATATAACTTATGAAATCAATACAACCCTCTCTGGTAAGATTTCCCCACCATGAATGTATGAATACTGATTTCGTTAGATTCAATATTGCAAGTGGATGTTGGCATTAAGGTATGACAAATCTAAATGGCCAAGGTATCTGTCTGTGTAAACAAACAAAGGTATGATCCCTATTGATAGACAAATGTCCTCAATGATTCTTTGATGATCGTGTCATTAGACAAACTTGCGTATGTCAAGGAATCAACCTTACAAGAAGAAATCTAAAAAATAATCATGTCTCCATCATTGTGTATCTAGTTCAAAACATCATTGATAGGCTAAAAAGACATGATAAGAAACATCATTTGAACTAACTTTTTTATTTTTTTGTTGATCCATTTCCTTAGAAACAATATCCATCTAATTTCGATCCTTTGTTCATAATGATTGATGTTGATGTATCAACTTAGCGTTTGATTTCTTAGCATTTAAATTGGATATGATTCATACGTTTGGATTGTATAAATTTGATATTTGGATCAATTGATAAGTGTCAAAAATTGTGATTCTTGATTTCACATGAAGGGATTTGAAATCTCACTTGTGTGATGACATTAAATTGCCATTAGTATGCAAACTACACTTTTGGTAAGCTTACACCGAAAGACAGAACATGAGCAAACCGAATATTAGATACTAAGAGATCACCGAAGATGACTAAGTGCAAAGAGAACCGATGACACAAGTTAGTGTGTAAACCAAAATCATAAAGTAGAAAGATAAAGTGGAACCCGATAGAGGAACCCAATATGCAAGTTATAGTGCAGACCGACAAGACAGATATAGTGCAACTGACAGAACAAAACTGAAGGATAGTCAAGCAAGACCGACAGAGAGAACTGAAAGTCAGTTGCAGCCCGCAAAAAGTGGATCTGACCTCCACGTCAGATAAAGCAAGTGTATTCTATTTATAGGATATTTAATTGTTTTAAATCCATTTCTTTAGGGACAAGATACATGAATGTAAGTGCTTTAATCAGTCTAACTGATTTAAAACACATAGGCTAGGAGATCTAGGTATAAGTTGTAAACCTGATCTTAGAGTTAACATTATTTTTATCAAAAAATGATGAAATCAATCCATCTATAAATAGATGATGCAATCATTCATTATTATGGATGAATAGATTATGTGAAGAGGGAGGAGAACATGAATGAATCAGATGAGCACATCTATGCATCAGATTGAGATTTTCAAGAACAGGAACAACAAAAGTTGAAATTGGTTATCAAGAACCAAGAACAAAGCATAACAGTTAAGGTGATAATATTTTTATGTGAACTAAATAGGATCTATATCAGCAATAGGAGATTGCATTTACCAGGTCAATTTGTAATTTTCTATCATTCTAACAAGTGGAGAAAAGTGTAAAAATCCTTTCAAGGAAGGTTGATTTAACCATCCAACAACAAATCTCTTAACCAAGTGCACACTCAACAGTGTTGCTAAAGCTCTTAACAGAGTAGACTTTAACAGGTCTCCATCGATACTCCTAATAGGGTAGATCATCAGAAGTGATCAAATTGTAAGCCTTAATCAACCCCTTCCAATTTGCATATAGTGAAGATTTTGTGGGTGTCATCCCCACCGCAGTTTTTACTTCCTCATAGGATATTTCTATGATATCATATCGTGTGTTATGTGTAAATTTACTTTCATGAATGTTTCTATAAATTTTCACATGTATGTTAATGTTATGAATTGATATAACTCACATCAAGATAGTATAAATCAGTCTAAATGGATATACAATTGATTACAAAGGTTAATTGATAAAAGGGATACAAAAGTTTTAGAGGTACTGGTTCACCCCACCCCTCTCAGTACATACTTCCCATTAATCGCAACAATTGGCATCAGAGCTAAGTGTCTTCTTGAAAATCTTAAAGGCTTAAGAGAAAAAGATCATACAATGGAGAAGTACAGACTTGATAAAAATATTGAGAATAAAAGCTTGAAATTCATATGTTCTTGGAATAGTATAAAGAATCTAGAATCAACATGAGACAACTGCTAGATGAAAGAAAGACTATGGCATCTCTCTGTAATGAGACAGATTATCATGAGGAAGAGATACCAAATTACTTTGAGTCTTCAAGATCAACTACAAGCAAAGCATCAGATTCATCAAAAGAAAGCATCAGAAGCCTAATTGAAATCAATCTACATCTGGTTGGACAAGTTAAATCTCTGCAAATCAGTCAAGAGACATAGATGGTAAGGATGATTGATGTCATGAACAATGCTAGACAAGCTGAACAAGAAAGAACACTAGCTATTGATGATAGAAGAAAGACCACTGAAAATCTATAAGAAAAGGAGTCTGAAATACAAAGACTTATAGAGCATCACCATGAGATTACAAATCAGGTTATTCTTATGAGTCAAGCAGCAAAAAAATTAAACGTTGAACTCATTGAAAGAATAGAAGCTATCGGTGAACTGAGGGATGAGAATGAAAAGTTGAAACATGAAATAAGAATTCAACAACACCATAATGAAATTATCAAGAAAGCTGAAGAAAGAAATAAAATAATGGATGATTTTCTTGAAGGACAACAATACTGGTCTAGGTTTTACCGAGAATGGAGAATCATCAAATCAAGCTAATCCAAAGAATGTCTACACAAATTCAAGACCAAGAAATCTTACATGCAATCACTATGGAAAGCAAGGCCATACATCAAATGTATACAGAGGAAAAATGAAAGGTATTCCTAAATATACATCTTCATTCATAGGATTCTGTTATAAATGTAACAAGAAAGGACATAAAGCATATGTATGTAAGTATGAGATGAAACAACCAAAGAAGGAAACCTACATGGACAAATACTATCCTACATGCAAAATGAATGGGCACACAACTCTTGAATGCTGGAAAAAGAAGAGGCAAGCATGGAAGCCTAAAGGTCAAGAAACTCCCTATCAACCGAAGAGAGCCGGTAATCAGTATGTATGGGACTACAATACTTAGACAAACTATACAACATGTGGAAGATATGGTCACAGTGCTACAAACTGTATGAGACAATGGACTAGAAAGTCTAGAGGTTGGTCTAGAGACTGGACTAACCCCAGAATGGCATGCTTACATTGTCATAAAGTTGGTCATCTCAAGAAATACTACAGAGATCGTATGACAGAGACAAGCACATATCCCAATGGAAACACCATTGAAGATATTCGGAGGGCAAGAGACAAAATGTGGAGAAAAGCTTCAAGCAATGATGAAGCTGGACCGAGTAATGCAAATGGTGACACCCCATCCAATGGATCTGGTGACATCATGACCGCCCCCACTTAAGCATAACAAGTATGGAAGTGCATTACCCATGTTATCACTTTACATCAGTTCCATAATATATATGTTGATATAATGCCAAATTAGCATAAGAAAGATGCATCATGGTATTACTTGTTAAAATTTGTGATAACTATGCTTTTGGGAATATATACCGAAACTCGTTGGTATACACTCAAAGCTAATATTGCCAACACTTACCGAGAAGTGTCAGCTAAAAGAAAAGGTTGCTAAGTATAACCTGAGCCTTGTCAGTAAACAAGCAAATGAACAAGTTGTCAGTGATACCAAAACCTGTCGGTAAAAGCAAAGTGAACAGCGACTGCTCCGAAACATTTTAAGTGTCACCAAAGGAAGTAAAGTCTTCACTGACGAACTCAGTATTCATACACCAAGGAGTTGGTAAGCATTTATGACATACATTTTAGGGCAATGACTATAAATATGGCATCAGAACAACTCATTTGTTCATGACACCCATAGCAGAGAGACCAGGGCAATTTTCGAGCACAGAGCAAAGGGATCATAGAGCGATCACGACTCGATAAACCAACACTCCAAAGTAGTTTAGGAATCCTTGCAAGCACAAACAATAAGTTCCAAAGAACCGACTACTCTGTTTTTACGTAATATGCAAAAGCCCTAAATATTTGAAAATGGCCTCAACTTCACGAACCGTGAAATCCAAGAATGCAAAGAAAGATGAGTTCAAGCTCATCAAGAATACGACATGTGAGGAACCTAACTATAAAGATCCATCCAGAAGTTTCCTAATAGCCTGATGACGTTGGTGCATTTTCACGCATCCCAGCTAGGGTTTTACTGGTTGAAGATGTTCGATCAATCATACACTACAAGATTGCAGAAATAGGAACATCACAGGTTGAAGAAGCTTACAAGAAGTAGTGCAATGAAGATGGAACACTTAAGGAAGAGAACAAAGACATTGAAGTGAAAGAGCTCACCAATGCCCTAATGTTTCTGAAGGTCTTCAAAACTGAATGGATTCGATTAGTGCTAAGCCGAATGCATAACACCAAGCTATGGCTTGATGAACCGAAGGTAATAACCTAAGACATCATTCATGCGGTCACCGTTTACCCCATAACCGATAAAGTTAAGGCACTCAAGCATCCACCGAAGGCCGAGACCGAGAAAATGAATGGAGCCAAATGGGATGGTAGAGGACTGGAAGTTACAACAATAACCAATGATGAGATCAAGTTTGATGCATGCGTTTTGGGCTATACATTCTTCTAGGCGAGCATATTGAACAACATAGCATCAGGTGCAGTGGACACAACATTCAAAATTGTGAAAAAGGGGACACAATTAGACTTATCTGAGCTACTCCTGAATCATTTGAAGGGCAATCTAAAGACTATCAGGAATGCAAAGTCAAACACTTGTAAGTTTGGCTCATTAATAATGTGTATCTTATTTTATTTTCAAGAAACATTCTCGTCGGTTGGAGATGTTAAATGAGATAGATCCAAACCGGTCACCATGCAAATCAGTGAGCATATAGCTACACTGGGAGATAACTTCGAGACAATTGTGGATGAATACTTCAATGTATTCAAAGACCAAATGCAAAAGAGGGTAAGAATCCCCAAGCAACTCGTTGAATAATATAAGGATGAGATATGCTTCATGGTTGACACTGACAATACATACATTAAGCTTGTTGTACCAATGATAGCATGGTTAGAACCATTAGAGTATGAGATCAACATTGATCTTGCTACTGAGGCAATTGATGCCTTGATCAATGAACCATTGGATAAGAAGCAACCAAAATTTAGAACATATGAAGAGGCCAAGACAAGAATCAAATCTGGCCTAGTTGTGAAGAAAATTGTCAGGAAGAAAGACAAAATGATAAAGAATCTCAAGAAGATTCTATCAAAAACTGAGGAAGACATTGAGCAAGATGAAGAAGTTGGACAGGAGGAAGAAACTGAAGAATAATTATTTGTCGGTAAAGATGAAGGAAATGATGACTCCAAGGAAACATAGTTAGATTCACCACCTCCTCCACCAACTTAAAGGCCAAGGACAACAACTGCTTCTAGGAAAAGAAGCCAAACATCAAAAGATTCTACTCCTTCACCTCTAAAGAAAGGAAAGGTCAAGACTTGCAAGAGAAAAGCTCCCACACCAAAAAGAGGGCAAAATAAGAAAGGAAGGAAATTCGTAAGAACCCAAGAGGATATAGAGGACACTGAGAAGGATGAAGCTATTGAAGTAGAAAGTGTCAAGGTAAAAGAACCTGACTCTATTGATGACATTTGTGTATATATTGCAAATTATGGATCTATTACAGGTCCAAACATTAGAAGATGGTCAAAACTAAATTTAGAAGATCAGAATAAAATTGAGGACACCATGATAGCTAAAATGTACAACTTCAAATATGTACCAGTACAATTTGAAGGCAGTTATGTACCAAGGGAACTCTTAGATAGATTATACTCTTGTTGGACATTTTCATTGAAGAATAAGAAAGAGATAAGAGAGAGAGTACTTGTTTCTCTCATGCCACCTAAATCAAAGAAGGTTGAAATTGATGAGATGATGAAGTACAAAAAGGAGTTCTCACCGAAGCTGAGATATTACAAACTCCTTGAAGGAAAGCTTATAGAGCTTGAGAAGGACAACCATAAGAAATGGTGCAAGATTATGAACAAACCTACTGAGGAGGACAACCCCGAAAAAGACCTTCAACAACAAGATGTTGACAAGGCAACTCAAGATGACACATCCATTGAGTTAGATAAAGAAGAAGATGATACAATAGGCAACAAGACTACAGATGTTGCAGATGAAACATGGGAAGAAACTACAAATGACAACATTGTGGATACTAATGTCATTGACATTATCGATGACCTAACAGAGGAACTGAATAAGGATGAAGATGTCACTGCTGAAAAGGAAAAAATTGATGAGCAGGACACAACAGTTGATACTGTACAGGTGAACATTCCAGGAAAACTGCCAATATTGATACAAGCTATCAATATCATGCAAGAATCAAGCAAGTCACCTGAATAGGATACTCCCAAGGATGCAGTAGAAGAAGAAAACAAGGATAACACCGATGGCTAGCAAGACATCGAAGATACTCAAGATGTAACTGACACTAATAAGGTTACTAGAGGAGATAAAGAAAAAGAGGTAGATACTCAAGACAAGAATGTTGAAACCAAGACTGATGAAGCAAAGGACACTAATGAAGGAGACACACTAAAAGATGGTACTCCTGAGGAAAATGACAAGAGTGCTACCGATGATGTAAAGGTGAATGTGGAGATGTTTGCAGACACCCAACGAGCTGAAACTAATGCCAAGTAGTAGAAAGAAGCACAATAGGTCACTTCATCGAGCACAACAGAAAAGGCCAAGAAATTGGCAATGGTTTTACATTCTACTGAGTCACAGGAGAAGAAGAAGAAGACAAATAAGAACAAGTTAGAGGTCACATTGGATGAGATCATATAAATACCAAAGTGTGACCCCTCTACACTTGAATTTGAAGCATTACAGGAATATGGAGAGATATGCCAGAGGAAGGCATTATAGGAAAAGCTGAAGAAACAACACAGGGACTCCATGGTACTGGAGACAACATGGGACATTCTACATCAAATAGTGCCTGATGTTGATATTGATCAAAGCAAACCAATACTTGATCAATTAGCTACCCTCACCGATGCAATCATAACTCATAACATTGATGTTGAGAAGGCAATAGATGAGAGAGCCGAGATGAAGTACCAACAAAAGCTCATAGAGAACATCAGCCAAGAAGTGGCGGTAAATAAGGTAAAGCTATCATAATTCATAGCTGAATTGGTCCAATCATATTTGAATCTATAGCCTTAATTCAAACATTGAGCACAATAGACAAGTTCACTAAGGAGAATAGTGACAACATTGTAAAGCTGGATACCAATCTGGCAAATAGTGCACAAAGCTTAACCACCGATGGAGACAATGCAGTCAAGCTGCATTATGAGAAGATCATAGAGATTAAACAGTTAAGGCAAGAGTTGTGGGAAGCAGAGACATATTTCAAGGAAGAAGTAACCAAGATCCAAGCTCAACTTCTGCCAAACCTTACACTGCTCCAACAACATATCAGTTTAGCAAGGCAACTGATTGCAACTCCCGAGATGTCTGTAGCAGACAACATCTATGACATGCATTCAAAGATTACACTCAAGCACATGGCTCTGGAGAACCTCAAAGAACAATGGGAGAAAATGATGGAAGACATGAAGTCTTCACATTCCCATATTTTTGATAAACTCTAAAGGTAAAGACCTTTTCCCTTAATATCAAAAAAGGGGGAAAATGACGAGTACAAAATATAAAAAGGGGAAAATGATGATATGTACATCATTCATTTAGATGGGCAAATGACAAATATGTATATGTATATTCATACGAGAAAATTATATGTATAAGGAAAGACATCATATGTACAGATATACTTGCATATACATAGGGGGAGTCATTACATGACTAAGTGTTATATATGTTGTATATACTAAACATTTTGTTAGTATTTTGCACATTTAAGTTTTTGATACTAATGTAGAAGGGGGAGATTGATGACATTAAATTTCCATTAGTATGCAAACTACACTTTTGGTAAGCTTACACTAAAAGACAAGACATGAGAAAACCGAAGATCAGATACTAAGAGATCACCGAAGATGACTAAGTGCAAAGAGAACCGATGACACAAGTTAGTGTGTAAACCGAAATCATAAAGTAGAAAGATAAAGTGGAACCTGACAGAGGAACCTGATATGCAAGTTACATTGCAGACTGACAAGACATATATAGTGCAACCGATAGAAAAAAACCGAAGGACATTCAAGCATGACCGACAGACAGAACCGAAAGTCAGTTGCAGCCCACAAAAAGGGGATCTGACTTCCACGTCAAATAAAGCAAGTGTATTCTATTTATAGGATATTTAATTGTTTTAAATCCATTTCTTTAGGGAAAAGATACATGAATGTAAGTGCTTTAATCAATCTAACTGATTTAAAACACATAGACAAGGAGATCTAGGTATAAGTTGTAAACCTGATCTTAGAGTTAACATTGTTTTTATCAAAACTTGATGAAATCAATCCATCTATAAATAGATGATGCAATCATTCATTATTATGGATGAATAGATGATGTGAAGAGAGAGGAGAACATGAATGAATCAGACGAGCACATTTATGGATCAGATTGAGAGTTTCAAGAACAGGAACAACAAAAGGTGAAATTGGTTAGCAAGAACCAAGAACAAAGCATACCAAAAATCAGAGGTATTATTCAATCACAGTTAAGGTGATAATATTTTTATGTGAACTAAATAGGATCTGTAACAACAATAGGAGATTGCATTTACCAGGTCAATTTGTAATTTTCTATCATTCTACCAAGTGGAGCAAAGTGTAAAAATACTTTTAAGGAAGGTGGATTTAACCATCCAACAACAAATCTCTTAACCGAGTGCACACTCAACAGTGTTTCTAAAGCTCTTAACAGAGTAGAATTTAACAGGTCTCCATCGATACTCCTAACAGGGTAGATCATCAGAAGTGATCAAATTGTAAGCCTTAACCGACCCCTTCCAATTTGCAGATAGTGAAGATTTTGTGGGTGCCATCCCCACCGCAGTTTTTACTTCCTGACAGGAGTTTTTTGCGATATCATATCTTGTGTTATGTGTCAATTTACTTTCATGAATGTTTCTATGAATGTTCACATGTATGTTAATATTATGAATTGATATAACTCACAACAAGATAGTATAAATCAGATTGAATGGATATACAATTGATTACAAAGGTTAATTGATAAAAGGGATATAAAAGTTTTAGAGGTATTGATTCACCCCTCCCCTCTCAGTACATCCTTCCCATTAATCCCAACATTGTGTCCGCTCTTTGATGAGCTCCTGGAATGTGAATTGTGCCCTTAATTGGATTTATCAAGAATGATGGACTGAGGTAGCTTTCAAAAACCATGATGAAAGCTTTATGTACAAATGCAGCTCTCAAACTTGATTCGATGTTTGGATTCGATGTCGATGTTTGAGTTTGAGATTAGTGGAATGATCAGGTGTTTTGAAATGGAAGATTTTTGATTGATTTGAAAAGTTCAAGTGTCCTAATTTGTGATCTTAATGAAGGATGTTTGTGTTCTGCTTGTGCCCATTTTGATGATGATCTCATAAAGTTTGGATGTGTGCCCCTGGGTTGTATGAAAAAATTTGTTAAAAATGGCGCATTTGGAGGTTATTTTGTTTTACTAATGTTGTCTGTAATCCTTGTGTGTGTGTATTTGGGTACCTGATGAAAAAGACACAAACACTCAATAAGTCATTGCATTAGTCCAAAAGGTTAGATAAAACATTCAAAACCTCTAATATCGACCTATTGCCTGCTAACTAGGAGGAGTTTAATTAGTAACATATCAGCCCTTAGAATATGCTACAAATCAGTGACGAATACAACCTAGCATGTAGGATTTTAGATTAAAAACAAGCTAAAAGATGATAAAGCATGCAATCTAGCTCTAAAAGTTGAAATGAAAACAATGCAAAAGCATAAAATGAAAGATGAAATATGATTCTAAGAGTAATCCAACAGCATAAAAATGTATTTTTGATCTAATGTGAAGGCTTATTTGCTCTCAAAACAGGCTTCTATTTATAGAAGAATGGGAGAGAGAGAGAGAGGGGGACAAGGTGAATTAATGAGTGAAGGGGCTCATTAATGAAGGTGTAAGAGCCATTAATGCCCAAGGCATTAATAAGGTATGGGACAGACATAGGCTTAAGTAATCTTCATTAATAAGGCATTAATTAAAGCCTTAAAGAAGCAAGGTAGAGTGTAAGAGGATGGCTTGAGAAAGTGGAACTTAAGGAAGTCAAGCTTGAGAAAGTGGACTTTCTCAAGTGGGTTGAGTTGCTAATCATTCCTTAATGGAATGTGACAACATTAGGAGGTGGGTTAGGGTAGAATTTAGGATTAGGATTAGATTAGCATGGGTGAATGGGTTG
>MU227214.1:51959-63261 GCA_018584345.1 Thuja plicata
AGGTTAGGTTGGGGTTTGAGGGAATATTAATAAATGAAATAAACTTATTTAATTCATTTAGAAATATAGGAATTAATTATTTAAACAATGAAATTGATTTTTAATAATTAGGGGACTATAGCCATTTAAATTAAATTAAATAGGCTAGGGGAGTAGGTTAATTGCAAGTGGGTATTTGATTTAGGGATTTATTTAATTCCTTCATAATTAAATACTATAGCCATGTTTGATTGTGGTTTGATTTGATTGTTCGAAATTGATTTGAATTATATGGCTATAATAATTAATATAATTTAGTGATAAAAATCACTTAGAACATTAAAATGATTAGAAGAATTATGCCAAACTGTAACAGGGTCGTTTGGACATAATCGAGGGTATGATCACACTTAGGGCAAATAGGGTCCATAGTTAGAACAAACCAGATTTAGGTGGTTACAATCCTACAATTCACAAACCTGCATGAAACATTAGTTTGACATACTTTTCAATCAAACTTTGAAAGATCTAACCAGGTTAATCAACTTTGAAAGTGAAATCAAATTAAGAGCGTCTCAAGGATCTCTATCTAGAAGGACTAAACAAATGCTCTCAGCTGCAAAGCATCCTAAAGTGACAACCCCTATAATGAGAATTGTGCTAATGATGATGAAAATATGGATCTAAGACGCAAATAAAGATGAAATACCCTATTCTATGCTCAAATTCTATGTAAACATGAATGATTTTGACATTATAACAAGACTATTCAAGAATGTTTCAATGCTAAATGTCCAATTCAAGATGCAATTTGAATGTGAATTCTTACTCTAAATGTGAATTGGTAAGTTTACACTTAGAAAGTCCTCCTATTTATAGGAATTCCCAAGGGTAGGTGGGTGATTTTGATTAACCAAGGTCAAGGTAGAGTTGAGGTCAAGGTTGAGTGATGGGTTTCAAATAGGGGGACAAGATGACAAAAGGAGTGGTGAGGATAGCAAAGCCTAAATGAGAGGTTAAGATAGCAAAGCCTTGGAGTGATCCATGTGCTCTTCATCCCTTCTTCTCATTGGCTCTTTGATTATTTGTCCCCTTTGTTGAAAGTAATTAGGATTTAATAAAATCAATCAATTAATTAAATTAGCAATGTAAGGGGTTTTAATGGGTTGCATTTGATTTATTTAATTTGAACTATATAACTAATTGATTTAATCAATTACATAGTTTAATTAATCCCATTTTGGATTAGATTTAATTAATTAATGGCTTTATTATTTAATTTATGATGTTGACTTTATTTGACTACTTTGGTTGACCATGTTGATTTCTGTTGACCAATTTATTGTGTTTACACATATAGCTACCAGTTTTAAAACATAACAATCAAAGCCCAAAAATTCTCCAAGAGTTTTGACATAAGACAATTTTTTAAACTAAAAGCATGATGAAAAAAAAATATGAGCATGAGATATGAATGCACTCTGAGATCATCAGAGCACAATCATAGAGTGGTAGAAGAGTTGGAGTCCATAGACTAGTCCTGAGAAACATTGGTGGCCCGAGCATTTCTCCACTCCTCATGCACGCTTTAAACACTAATGATAGTGGCATGATGGGGTAGGGTGATATGTATGATCCTCTATTGCAACACCTTCTTTTCCTTACGCACTTGAATGATTTTCTTCTTATGATACTCCAGGTGATTGATGCAGACCCCTAACATTGCCTCAATGTTAGCCATTAATGTGAAATCCTCAGTGATCAGATGTTTATTATCTCCTATTGTTGTGACTCCTTGTTCAAACTCCCGGGGTCATTTCCTCTGCCCCCTTAATGGTTTGTCCACCTTAATCCCCCATCAGAGTGGTGTTCAGACACTTCAAATATTTCTGCATGGTATCTGTTAGTATTTTCAGTTCATTCAACATGTAGGTAGATCCTTCATGCCTTGAATTGATAACTAAGTTCCACCACTCAATTATTTTAATTGATATATATAGAACATCATCATCTAGACCTAGGACATGCTTTTCAACACAAAATTTAGCCACTCCATATTTTTCAATTTCATATTTTGGTTCATCACATTAGCCCATTTCTTTTTCTCCTTTTCCCATTCAACTAACTCTATTTGCTTCTCAGAAATTAATGTTGTAATTTTTCCATGAGTTTGGATTATCTAAGTGACATAACTACCCCCACGTTGGATCATACCCTGTATCCACTTTCCGAACACATCGACAATGAGCTTATTCCTCAGGATTTGATCAAGGATTTTTCTGATCTCAGGTGAACGGGGTTCGAATGATTGGGGCCTTTGGGATAATGACATGGGACTGGGGTCCAAAACTTCCTATATGAATTCTACCAATTTATTGATTGTGTCCTTCATCTCTTTCTTGTCCCTTTCATCTTTAAAAGTCCCGTGGAGTTTCTTTTTAATAGAAGTTTCCATATATTTTGCATTCGCCGCCCTAATTGCAACTCCAAGATCTATCTTTTCAACAGTTTAGTCATCAGTCATGGCCTCAGGGATATCTTTATCATCTTTAGGAACTACACATTTAGTGATCTAATGCCCCATTTTTTCATCAATGTCAATTCTGGACTCAATTCTGATCCTTGTTGGTTTCAATGTAGTCCCCAAACACTTGCTGACCATGTCTTCCACTGGCAAAGTGAAAGGCAGACCATTCCACTTCTGGCTAATTGATGTTTCTAGCCACTTAAGTGTAGGGGTTGGTCATTATGTATGTAGAACTAGTAGTCACAATAGCTATGGAATCCCCTGTGTTAGGTTGATTATCCTTATGAGTTTTAACATCTTTAGAGGGTGTATTTGGAGCATTCTTATTTGACAGCGGGTTGTCCATATTATCCAGGTTGATTAATTCTTTCTCCCCAACCACTTCAATGTCTTCTTTCTTGGACCTTATTCTTGTCACCCATGCAAAAGGGATGAAATAGGGGACACTCTACTTTTTGGACTTGGACTTAGAATTTTTTTTACTTTTAGTTTTGGAAGGACCTGCAATAGAAACATCAATTTTAGAAGACAAAATAGGATTTTCTGTAGGGGAGATAATGGAAGATCTTCATGTATTATGTCTCCTTTGAATATAAGGCTTTTTGCTGGCAATCCTCTCCTCAGTTCTTTTGATCACACTAAGTGTTTTGATGTGAATGCTATCTCTTTCTTCAATACTCCAGTTTATTTCAGGCAATGAAAATCCTCTAACCCTAGCTTCATACTGATCATCAATTACCTCTTCACCTTCTTCTTCTCCTACTCCTATGATATCAACATCTATTCGCAGGGTAACAACCTAGCTAAGAGTGAACCTCAACCACGAACACCTTCTCACTTCAAAGTCATATGTACAATTCTCTCAATAATCTTCCATTTGAGGGAGGTGTTGAAACTTAGTTGGTAAATTATAATGTTGGGCCACGTATCCTCTATTTTCAAAGTCCTTCCTTGCTTCAAAGGTTTTTAGCTTCGCATTTTTGAGTTCAAACACCAAATTGAGGGAATCAGAGGAAATCTTGCATGTGTGGAATCCCAGTTCAGCGAGGAAGCTTGATTTGGCTCTACCCTCTTTCTCTTTTACCCCTTTATGAACATGGGCTAATTGAAAACCCACTTTAGTAATGTTGTGGCTATCTAGGACATATCTATGGAGCTTAAATGGTTCTCCATCAAACCCTCTGACCCTTATATAGGTGAACCTCCTGAACTAGATGAAGAAACTTCCATAAGTGTTGATGAAACTTTTGGCTTCTTTTGACATTCTCTATTCAACATTCCCATGCATTTCATAAACTAACTTTCTAGAAAACATATCATTCACTTTCATGAATTTGTTTGTGTAAAACTGTTTCTTGAGGTGGTGGTAATAGTCACACACCTTCATATTGGGAACATGTAATTCGTGGAAGAGGCCCTTCCATTCTCTAGTGCATGCCATAACATAGAATAAATAAGAGGTCATATAGAAACCAAAATGATGCAGAGGAAAAGGGTAGTGGACCCGACTTGACTTAAAACCCACACTTTGCCCAATGGAAAAAATGATAGAATAGATCTATTTATACTGGATTATAAAAGATTCATATGAATAATGGGTTTACAATAACACCCAACACTTCAATCTTGAGCAATCTTCCTGAGACTCTTGTCCTTTACTGAGAACAACCAAAAATACTTGAAATCCCCAAAAAACTATCTAAAATAACCTGTGAAAAACCAACCAAAGCAACCCACAACCTCTCATATCCTTTTGATTCATTAACTCAACCTTAGAAAGCAAATAAGACAGAATACACCACCTTGCTGCCCTCTGGATAGACCTGTGGACAGTCGTAATAACTTTTGAACCAGATTGAATTTTATCAATCCCTTAGGTGATTTTGGGTGCAATTAGGTCCTCTTCATTCTATCCAAAGCACATCAAAATCCAACAGTCCAATCCCAACATATGCCCCCGCATCAGACTGCATGTTCTGCAACCTTCATTTCTAAACTTCTACCCTTTCTCCAAATAGTGATCACTCTTTTCTTCTAAGTTTCTGAAAATGCATGGTTATAAATTATAATATAATGTTAGTTGAGAAGCATTCCATGGATTCTAGGCCTTTGAATCCATGGAATGGTCAAAAATTACCAAAACAACTTCAAACTTACAACCGTGAACACAAAACCAGTATCTTTTATGCAGTCAGTGAAAACCAGTCATGATAACTTGATCTTCAAAACATCTAAGGTATTGGAAAATGTTTTTAAAGATCCCTTGGTTGGTTTGAATGTTTTTCCAACCGAGGATCACATGAAATTTATGAAACCAATATCAAAACTGAAAAAAAAACACAGTCTTAATTCATAGTTGCAGTCACTGTTGTTTGCACCAGTGTGTATAACAGTGAAGTTTAATAAATTTAAAAGTATTCAATGGATGTAGTGAATGTTGAGGTTGTTCTCCTATTTCATATTGGTCTTCAATCAAAACAATAACTATTAACAACCCTGAGAAACACAAATTATAGACAAAACTTTATATTTTATTCCTTCACTGTTTTCATCCATACATTCGAGATCTCCTCTTTTATAATAAACTTCTTCAGCAAATATATCATCTTCCAATAACCACATCAACCAACTTTTATCATTGATTTGAATGGTTAATGCCTAAAACATAACAAAAGACTAATTCCCTCTAAACTCCTATGTAACCGTTACCTTTTAAATATTTGAATTTTTAAATTTTGAAAATGCTTTAAAACCTTGATTATAGGAATTTTAAGAACTCCAAAGGTTGTTAAACACCTAGGAGACTTAATATTATCATTCCTATCACCCTAAATACCCTAAGACATCCATGGGACACTAATGGTCCATATTACATTTATTCAATCCTTTCAAGGATATAAAATCATTCCTAAATTCAAATGCCACTTCATGACATCAAAACATGATAGGTGCCAAAACATGATAATTGATATGATTTACATCATTTATAATTCCTTTAACCTCCTTGGACCTTTGATTTCCATTAGGTATTTTCCATTCCTTCGTAGTCTTCATGGTTTGCTTCATAGTCTTCATGGCATGTTTGTTGATCCTTGGTTCCCCTGCACCATAATCCCCACCACCAATGAAACTCTTGTCCTAAGAGTTGTGTGGCTTGAAGGATCTCTGAAAAGTAGGGGTGAAGTAATCCCCCAAAGTGATCTTCTTTCTCCCACTTGGCCAACCTGCATTCACACACCAATTGTTAGTGTAAAAACTTGAATTTGTTGACTGTCCTTGGGAAGGATAGTGAGAAGGTTGTAAGTCCTTCTTCTTCCCTGATTCTTTGCATGGGTTAGACCTCTGGTCTAACATATTTTCCCCCTTGCTATTCTCTGGCTTCTTTATAGGACACTTGACTATCCCAGCTTGCACAAAGGATAAGTCCCAACACTCTCCACCTTTAGGATTGTCATGGCTTCCTTTGGACTGTACTTTCTCATCCCTCTTCCATCCAGTATCATACTGAACTTTATTTTCTATCTCCTGCCCAAAACACATAAGTATTGGTGCTTCTTGACCCCTCACTAATGGCTGCAACTCAAACTTCTTGCCTTCATGGTAAACCAAATACTTATTAGTAAATCCATCATGGATTACCTTCCTTGACCATTGCCAAGACCTGCCTAATATCAAATGTCCACAACTCATATCAAGAACATCACACAACACCTTGTCTCTATACTTGCCAACTGAAAACTCAATCAAGACTTGAGTACTAACCAACAAATTTTGATCCACATTCACCCAAGTAGCATAATATGGATTAGGATGTACAAATGTTTGCAAATTCAATTTTCTAACAACCTCATAAGAGACAACATTGTGACTTGTACCTGAATCTATGATGAGTCTACAAACTTTACCTTGGATCAAACAATTAGACCTGAATATGCTTGGATGATATGGTGTTTGATTATTTCCCATGAATAGGTATTGTCCCCCCTCTAGTAATGCCAAGATAGGTTCTTGCTTCTCTTCCTTGCTTTTCTCTTCTTCTACCAAATGCACCCTTCTTTCTTTTCCTTTGTCTTCAATCCACTTGGGACACCTAAAAGATTGATGAACCACTTCATTACAATGTAAGCACCTGCCTGTGAACACTCCATTGCCTCTTCCTCCACTTATATCACCTCTATACCCACCTCTTGTATCAGATGAGTAGGGCTTGTCCTTTTCCTTCTCATTGTGATTCTGAAAATCGGTGTTGCCTCTACCTCCTCTTCCTCTCATAGAAGATCCTCCTCTTGTGCTACTTGCCTCTCTTGTTTTCTTTTAATCTTTTCCTTAGCCTTGATGGCTAGCTTATAACATTCCTCAATAGACCTTGGGGTAGCAAGACTAAGTTCATCTTGTATATTGAACCTCAATCCCCCATGTACCTTGCAATTTTCTCATCCATATCTTTATCATGATTCACCCGTATGTCTAGTTTGTGAAACTCTTCCGTATACCTTTGCACCTCCATGTCTTTTTGTTTCAGACTCTGCATCTTCTTATACAAATGAACTCTATAATCATTTGGAAATTTTTTTTCCTTCATCTTATCCATCATGGTGTACCAAGAAGTGATCTTGGGTTTACTATTCTTCCACCTCTCCCCTTGCACACAATCCCACCAAAGCAATGCATGTCCTTTCAACTTGGACTTTGCAATCTACAACTTCTGACTTTCTTCCACATCCTCACACTCAAAGAAATTTTCCATTGCACTGAACCAATCTATCAGCTCCTCATCATCCATCTTTCCACCATAGGTAGGAAAATTATCTCTTTCCCTTGTATCACCACTCTTAATGACTTTAGCAAACCTAGCCATCTTCAGTTCATCAGGATCTAATGGTTCTTCCCCTTGGTGTTCCTCTTCTTCTTCTTCATCAGAAAATTCTTCATCTTGTCTGATGCTCTTGTCCCCTCTTTCTAAGGCCAATATTCTCTCCATCATGATCTTCATCTCTTTATCTTTCTCAGATTTCTCCTTCTTCTCTTTCTCAGGGGATGCCTTCAACTTCTTGTTATCTGCCAACTACTCTTTCACAATCCTTGCCAACTCCATATTGGTCATCCTTGTAGGTAAATATGCATCCTCTCCTTCAGTCATGGTTACTTGATCAACTTGGCACAAGAATAAACTCAGGGATACTCCTTCAAAGATGGTTCAACTTCAAGGGCTTATCTAAGGATCGAAGAAACCAAACTTCTCAAGACCAATACAAACCTTCCACAAGACCTTTCCCTAGGCTCTGATACCACTTGATATAGAGGAAAAGAGTAGTGGATCTGACTTTACTTAAAACCCACACTTTCCCCAATGGAAAACAATGACATAATAGATCTATTTATACTGGATTATAAAAGATTCATATGAATAATGGGTTTACAACAACACCCAACACTTCAATCTTGAGCAATCTTCCTAAGACTCTTGTCCTTTACTGAGAACAACCAAAAATAATTGAAATCCCCAAAAAAATATCTAAAATAACCTTTGAACAACCAACCACAGCAACCCACAACCTCTCATATCCTTTTGATTCATTAACTCAACCTTAGAAAGCAAATAAGACAAAATACACCACCTTGCTGCCCTCTGGATAGACCAGTGGATAGTCATAATAACTTTTGAACCAGATCTAATTTCTTCAATCCCTTCGGTGATTTTGGGCACAATTAGGTCCTCTTCATTCTATCCAAAGAACATCAAAATCCCATGGTTTAATCCCAATATATGCCCCCCGCATCAAACTGCATGTTCTGCAACCTTCATTTCTAAAATTGTACCCTTTCTCCAAACAATGATCACTCTTTTCTTCCAAGTTTCTGAAAATGCATGGTTATAGATTATAATATAATTTTAGTTGAGAAGAATTCCATGGATTTTAGGCCTTTGAATCCATGGAATGGTCAAAAATTACCAAAACAACTTCAAACTTACAATAGTGAACACAAAACCAATACCTTTTATGCAGTCAGTCAAAACCAGTCATGACAACTCGATCTTCAAAACATATAAGGTATTGGAAAATGTTTTTAAAGATCCCTTGGTTGGTTTGAATGTTGTTCCAACCGAAGATCACATGAAATTTATGAAACCAATATCAAAACTGAAAAAAACACAGTCTTAATTCATAGTTGTAGTCACTGTTGTTTGCACCAGCATGTATAACAGTGAAGTTTAATAATCCTCAAAACATTCAACAGATGTAGTGAATGTTGAGGTTTTTATCCTATTTCATATTGATCTTCAATCAAAACAATAACTATTAATAACCCTAAGAAACACAAATTGTAGACAAAACTTTATATTTTATTCCTTCACTGTTTTCATCCGTACATTCGAGATCTCCTCTTTTACAATAAACTTCTTCAGCAAATATATCATCTTCCAATAACCATATCAACCAACTTTTATCATTGATTTGAATGGTTAATGCCTAAAACATAACAAAAGACTAATTCCCCCTAAATTCCTATGTAACCGTTACCTTTTAAATATTTGAATTTTTAAATTTTGAAAATGCTTTAAAACCTTGATTATAGGAATTTTAAGAACTCCAAAGGTTGTTAAACACCTAGGAAACTTAATATTATAATTCCTATCACCCTAACTACCCTAAGACATCCATGGGACACTAATGGTCCATATTACATTTATTCAATCCTTTCAAGGATATAAAATCATTCCTAAATTCAAATGCCACTTCATGACATCAAAACGTGATAGGTGCCAAAACATGATAATTGATATGATTTACATCATTTATAATTCCTTTAACCTCCTTGGACCTCTGATTTCCATTAGGTATCTTCCGTTCCTTCATAGTCTTCATGGCATGTTTGTTGATCCTTGGTGCCCCTCCACCATAAACCCTCCCGAGCAATTCGCCAATTTATGATGAATTTCATCTGAAATACTATCAGCCTAGTCGATAAATTTTTGCCCATCTAGGGTTATCTGAATGTAGAAATACATCCATTCTTTCCATTAATATGCATGTTGGTTCCCCTTAATGATTTTGTTTAGTAGTATTACTAATTCCCTAACCTCTGGCTTAAATTGATCTATAGCAAGGGGCTTGGGTAGTTTAGACCCTCCTTTATATGGTTTCAACAACCAATTTTGAGCGATCTCATTCCTATAAACTTTCCTTTTTCTGGAGAATACAGACTGAGAGGAGGCAGTGGTCCAACCCTCATAGGGATCTTTTACTAGAATTCCCATTGCAATCAAAATGACGTCTCTGTTTATGAAAACCAATGGGCTTCCATCTATCTTTTTGATACATTTCTCTTCCCTACTATAGCGCTTAGCACATTCCACTATCAATTTTGGGCACGGAGTCACCATTGGAAATCCAGCAGCCTCTGCTAACCCATTGTGGACTATATTTTCTATCGTAGAACCTGGGATGAGATTTTTAATCTTGTTCCTAATTTACTCTAATGCCCCTGACTGTATAGTTGTATCATCACACTCTTGCAATGAACTAATTAAACAAGAGGTACACCCAAAATTTGAGAGTGGGGGTTTCAAGATGTACTCAAGAAACAATATAAAGAAAATATAACAAAGAATTGTAGAATTTCTATGGGATTTTTAATCTCAAATTCACAAACAACTTCAACTTTGAACAAGAACGCCAGTAGAAGGGAACTAACCTATAAATTCATGCAACTTCCCTAAGATTTGAGAAGGAAAATGATACCTCAGATACTCCATTACCTTTTTCTGCACCAGAAGAACTTTACAGTAATAGAAGTAAGAACTAAGCACCACTATTTATTAACCAATTCTTCAAAAGATTGCAGAAAGATTTGCAATCAATGATAATGTGTCAGGCAAAAGGTTTAATAAATGATGACAAGAGGTATGCTTGATCGCAACATTCATTGGTGTGCTTCCTCACGAGTGAGATAAAATTTAAATGTCACTTCTTATGATGATTATATTAGTGCCATGCATGAATGTCATATCCTCCTACCGACTGTCACTTCCATCACATCATCACTGCCTTTTCCTCCTCTAGGATTGCGAGCACCCATTGAACTTTGAACTTTGAACTAAGAAAGTTTAATATTTAAGTGCAATTGAAAAAAAAGGCACAACTTCCCCTTAGAGTATTTATAAAAAGACAATACGAGTGACAAAAGAATAAAAGATAATGATACCCCAAACAAGGTTCAAGATGAGGATAGCGGTTGAACCTTGAACTCTGAAATAAGAGAGTTCACAGTTATGTTGGTTAACAGTTTGTCCTTCCTTAAGATTTATAATCTCTGACTCTTCAATACACCCAAGGTGAAAGAACAAAAGGATGTTTACCAACAAATGGGTCAGTGTAAGTCTCCTATCACTGCCCTTTGAATTGACAGGTACAGCTCCCTGATTGTGTTTAATCTTCAATGAATTTGTTTCTTTTGATCATCAGATTATCTTCTTATGAGTTTTAACCAAATTGCTTGTAGGCACAAACAATTCAGGCAAAGATAAGGTTTAATCTATATTCGAATCTAATCTACCTATTCTAAAATGCATAGTCTACTGAGGGGAATAGAAGCAGAATCATACACAGATAGCAAATAGAATTGCTTATGCTGCAACTACTAACATGAAATGGAATTCAAGTAGAAATTACAGTTCCATATACAACTGTACTTTCTATTCCAATGCATCTAAACTACTGAATGAATAGTAGAAGGATTATACATGAAAAGTAAATAGAATCACCCTCACTGCAACCACTAACATGAAATAGA
>MU227214.1:83446-96110 GCA_018584345.1 Thuja plicata
ATGAGGAAGAACGTAAATCTAAGGGGCTAGTTGTGTTGCCAATCAGAGTTGGCCCTGTTGAACGAGATGTTATCTGTCAAGTGCTTGACATTCCTTTGGCATACAATATTCTGTTAGGCAGGACATGAATCTATGAAATGTAGGCTATCCCTTTAATATACCATCAATGCATTAAATTCCCATTCCAAGGATCTTAAGTGACTATACCCGCTAACACACACTATGAATACAATGCCCTCACAAAATCTGCTAACATCTTTGTGCCTACCAATAGAGAATCTATTGAACTCCTTGAGACTAAATTAAAAGAAATGGAAAAGAGTTTGACACTCAAAGAAACTGACATGGGAGAATATCTGATTGAACCTGTGCTATCTATTACATCTTTGCCTTTGTCTCCACGTTCTTTTGGGAGACCCTCTAAGAGCACTAAACCTTCTACGGTTCCTCCTCCAACAAAGTATGGTGGTACCTTTGTACAAGCCACAATACCATTAGAAGAAGAAGCTGAAAATAGAGCTATAAAAGCTTGCATCTATAAAGGAGAAGACAATTCTGGACAAACTACTCCTCCTTATGACATAAAACCTGAGCAATATGGCAAAGGTCTATCTATTATGTAATGTTTTGGCTATAAAGGAAATGGTCCCATAGGTGTGAATCATAAAGGATTGATTGCACCACTTGAAGCTATTGGTCGTAGAACACGCGACTCTACAGGTATAGGCTTCAAGAAACTCACATTTCAACTGGGGATAAATGTTAGAAATAGGAAATGCCCTATTCTCCCAAGAACACCTGCATGCAAACCTGTCATAAGAAGAAGCAAGATACAGAAGACAGAAGAGAAACGAAGCTATGGCGGCCAAAAATCCAGAGACATGATATCCATGTTGAAAGAATAAACTTCTATTATCAACAATAATGAATACAAAATACAATCTCCTTAATGAAATGCAAAGAAGTGAATCCTTATAAAAGGAATCACGAAACCCTAAAAAGGAAACCCTAAGGTTAGCTAAAGCAAACTAGAGTGAATAGGTGAGTTAGTAATTAGATCATAATAATTTAATTAATAACCCGATAGACTATTACTCTAACACCCCCCTGAAGATAAGCTTAGGGAGAAGCAAAACCTAGGAAACTACTGCAGAAAGTAGGAAAGATGGGTCCCGACAACAAGGCCTGATCAGGTACCCAAGTACAAGAAATAAACTAGATGAAAGAAACTAAGCCTTTAATCTAGGGAAAGTCCCAAAGAGAGGAACAAGAATGAGCAAGAAGCATCTCTGAAGCATGGAGCTGTAAACTCCGTCAGAAGAAATTGCTGGAACCCCCACTGAAGTGCATGACTAGGTAGAGAAGACAATGTCTGAAGAGCTGATCAATCGAACCAAGGAAGCAATTGAACCAACAGGTGAACCCCCCCATAATGCTGAACAGGGAGAGGTGACAGGAACACTGAACTGCAATGCCAGAAATAGCTGCAGAAAGAAGAATCAGGAACACCAACAGTGCAACAGAAGGACAAGCACAGGATAAAGGGCGGTGTCACTGACACACAACATGGGCTTAGGTCATGGAAGGTATGCTCACTTGATAAAGGTGGATGAGCCTAAAACGACATAACATCATAACCCCCCATGACACTTTATAACAGAGAGCGAGTACAAAAACCATACAAGGTGCTTGAGATTCTAGAAATGCAGAAGTAGGCACTTTATCACAGTGCGTTTATAGAAAAAAGATGCAACAGTGGAGAAGCATACAAGCTCATAAGTCAGAAAGAAGAGTGAGCTAGAAAATCAGAAGAGGAGATCCCAGGACTTGTAGAACCCAAGCAATCCGTCAGAGTGCAAAAAATTGCCAAAATCAGAGGAGAGATAACCTGGAGAAGAATCTAGAAAAAATACCCCTGCAACTGAATAGTTCACTGAACCAGCTTTTTGACGATATCTGGTTTGCCAAAAAAGGATTTTGGATGAGCAAGATATGGCTCCCGGAAGACAAAAATAAATATCAGACTTCAACAGCAAAAAATATTGTCAAAATAGAATATCCCAAAACTCTAACCTCCATCATCAGAAAGTTCTCGAAAAGAGCTTTCCGACGGTATATGGAAGTCATAAAAAGACCCCCGGATGCTCAAGATAGAGCGAAATTAGTCTAGGAGGGTCAGAAAGGCCCCAAAAATAGGCTTTAAGCCCCTAGGGCTGAAAAATAGGTCCCCGGGCGCATGGCGTGCGCAGGGGACTTAAACAGGGCCCACGGTCACCATATGACCATTTGCATAAACAAAAGGGCCCGCGAGGGCTAAACAGTCCCCCAGGCGGCGCGTGGGTGGCGGAACCAAGGCCGAGCTGCAGCGGGGTGGAGGAACGTCGGCGGAGTGGCAGAACCCGGCCGGGCGGGGCCGGCAGAGCGACGGGGCTGGGGGCCACTAAGGGTGGCGGTGGTCAGGCGGTGGGGGCCGCGGAGCGGGCCGTAGGGGCGGCGGAGGCGGGAGGAAGGCGGAGCCCGCAGGACAGTGGGAGGCGCTGTCGGCGGTGGTCGAGCCTCGGTGGTGTGGTGGCGGCCTTGCTATGGCGCCTTTTAAAAAATACTGCCTGTGCACAAAAAACCATAAAAAATGGTTTTTTTAAATTTTTTTTAAATTTTTCTCGGTTTTCGTGCCTGTACAGCCCTGGAAGGCCAAGAAATTTCTCCTAGACGCTTCGGTGTCCAAAACGGATGTGCCTTTTATAGATTCTAGGGTTTTTGGGCCTTTCAGACGCAACTGTGAGGTCAGTTTTGGTCCAAAGTTCCCCAAAAAACAAAGACCCCCCAGAACCAATGAAAAAACCCAGAAAAGACTGGAGAACTTCTAACCCTCGCTTGCTTCAACAAAGAACAAATAGCCAGCTGTAGGATGGATCTGATACCATGTTAGAAATAGGAAATGCCCTATTCTCCCAAGAACACCTGCATGCAAACCTGTCACAAGAAGAAGCAAGATACAGAAGACAGAAGAGAAATGAAGCTATGGCGGCCAAAAAGCCAGAGACATAATATCCATGTTGAAAGAATAAACTTCTATTATCAACAATAATGAATACAAAATACAATCTCCTTAATGAAATGCAAAGAAGTGAATCCTTATAAAAGGAATCATGAAACCCTAAAAAGGAAACCCTAAGGTTAGCTGAAGCAAACTAGAGTGAATAGGTGAGTTAGTAATTAGATCATAATGATTTAATTAATAACCCGATAGACTATTACTCTAACAATAAACAATTTTGTACCTCGAGAAGATAAACAACCAACACCTGAAGAAACATCTAAAACTGAAGAATCTAAAGACAACTCTAATGAGGATAGTTTTCCTTATACCTATTCCTCTAGACCTGGTAGTATTCTTTGCTGAGCCAGATGAATTTATACCGCAGGTCAATACAGTAGACACTGACAGTGATTTTGATGACACCACTTCCTTTGCTCCATTAACTTATGAGGAGTAGAAAGAAATATATACTCTAAATCCTGGTCATCAGGGTGATTTATACATACCACCACACTTTCAAGAATAGTTTGAACATGAATCACTTCTCACTACACAAGAGGTAGCTAATGCTACAAACACTAATGAGGTACCTAGGTCAAAAGGTGCTCATTTGACCATAGAAGAGGTTCTAGGTAGAACTCATCCCAACTGGGGACAAAGGGTTGATTTCACTCACGTTCTTGACATGACACCTAATGATGAAATAGACTCTCATGAACATGAGTTTGACAGCTTGTCATATGCCACCTCTGATAGAGATACAGATACATCCACCACATATGAAAACCTTCTCGAAGTAGGTGAAGGGTCTAGTGTAAGGTCACACGAGTTTGACTCCATAGATGTTAACATGTCATCTACTACGGTCGCTAGGAATCAAAGGAATTCGACTATACCTCTGGATGAGATCGCTTTAGGTCTCGACTTGCTTGTCCATGCTTTTGATGATTATACTATGAACACACTTGAACCCGTCACTTCTCTTTCACTTTGCCATCCTAAGCTTATAGACTGGAACTCTACCTCCCCATCTAATGAAGTCCTTACATTCCAGAATGATTATGCTCTTGCCTGTTACCTATACACTGTCAAACCTGTAACATCCTCCACTAGTGAAGAAATTGTCAACATGACTGAGGTTGACATCAAGTATCTTAGTCACAAAATCAAAAGAAGAAAAAATAGGCGCTCTGATGGTGAAAACCACATTGTGGCAGTATCAGAGCCTAAGACAGTCAAAATAAAAGATGTATCCAAGGGTGAAAACCTCACTGAGGCGTACCCGAGGATGAGATACTTGATGTGCTTCTGAGTCATTTTCAGGAACAATCATGTGTTCTTATTGAACCAACTCAACCTATCAACTTGGGTATAGAGGTAGAACCTCAGATCATTCACTTGGCACAATCACTATCAGAGCCAGAAAGAGAGGAATTCACTACATTCTTCAGAAGCAAAAAGATAAACTTTGCATGGAAATATTCAAACATGCCAAGGTTAGACCCTAATCTAATCATGCACCATTTGTCCATTGCATTAGGTGTCAAGCCCGTCAAGCAGAAGCCTCAAAAAATGCATCCACATGTAGCTTTACTTGTCAAAGCTGAATTGGAGAAACTAATTAAGGCAATGTTTATCAGAGTAATTGACTATGCATAATGGATCTCTAATATTGTTCCAGTATCAAAACATGATAAATCTATACGAGTCTGCACAGACTTCAGATACTTGAATTTGGCATGTCCTAAGGACAATTTTCCATTGCCCAATATTGATATGATTGTAGATATGACAATAGGGTATGAAATGTACTCACTAATGGATGGTTTCTCTAGCTACAACCAGATAAAAATTGTGCCAGAGGACCAAGAGAAAATTTCTTTCACATGTGCTTGGGGCACTTTCTGTTGGAATGTCATGCCCTTTGGACTCAAAAATGCTGGTGCTACCTATCAGAGAGATGTTACTACTATATTTCATGACATGATGCATAAAACAATGGAAGATTATGTGGATGACACTTTAGCTAAGAGCATGCACTGAAAGAAGCATCTTGCCGATCTAGGTCCTATACTAGATCATATGGAACAGTTCAGTCTGAGGCTCAATCCTAAGAAATGCACATTTGGCATAACATCTGGAAAATTGCTTGGCTATATCATCTCTACCAAAGGCATCAAAGTGGATCCTACAAAAGTACAAGCTATCATGGAAATGCCGCCACCGAAGAATATTAGACAAATGAGAGGGCTTCAAGGTTGACTGTAGTCTATCTGACATTTTATCTCACAACTAGCAGACAAGTCACAACCATTCACCAAGACTTTGCACAAGGGTGTGGCTTATCAATGGAACAAAGAATGTGATGAAGGGTTCACACAAATTAAACAGTATCTTGCAAACTTGCCAATCTTGATGCCTCCTATTCATGGGAAGCCACTTATACTTTACATCTCTGCTACGGATACATCATTGGGTATCCTATTGGCTTAAGAAGATCAACACAACAAAGAAAGGGCTATCTATTACATTAGTCAAACTCTAGTCTCATATGAAACGAAATATTCTACTATAGAGAAGGCTTACCTTGCAGTGGTATTTACTTCACAAAAACTGTGACACTATATGCTGGCTCATACTACATGCCTAATTGCTAAAATTGATCCTCTGAAATATTTACTTAGTAAAGCTACCCTCACAGGTAGACTAGATAAATGGGTCATGCTTCTCAATGAATTTGATATTGAATATGTCGAAAGAAAAGCCATTAAGGGACAGGCAATTGCAAATCAATTGGCAGAAGCACCTCTAGTAGATCATTAATCATTGCACATTGAATTTCCAGATGAGTCCATCTTACTTCTCACACATCGATCATGGACTATGTTTTTTGATGGTTCATTTACCCAACAGTGGTCAGGTGCTGGGATATTGTTCATTACACCTCAAAGGTACTCTTTACCAAAAGCATACAAGATGTTATTTCCTTGTACAAACAACATTGCTGAGTATGAAGCCTTAATCAATGGTATGAAGATCGCCCTTGAGTGGCGCGTAGATGAACTCAATATCCTTGGAGATTCACAGTTAGTCATCAATCAAGTAAATGATATTTATTAGACCAAGGATGACAAGTTGGTGCCTTATAAATGGTTGGTTAATGACCTCAAAAAGTATTTTGTTCACATCACATTTCAACAAGTTCCAAGGGTAGATAATAAAGCAACAGATACCATGGTTACTCTTGCCTCCATGCTACAGATGCCCGAAAATGATTTTCAACATGAATTCCTAGTGGAGATGTTACGTTACCCAGCCTATGATTCCCTTGATTCTTGGATGATCTATTCTATCATTGGACATGACTCATCTCGCTACCATCATATCTTTTCCTACCTTCATGACCGGATTGTTTCAGACACTTACACCCAGAATGAGAAACGTCACTTAATCCACAGTGCTTCATGGTTTGTCATCATAGCTAACGACTTGTATAGACGTGGTCTAGATGGTACCCTCCTCAGGTGTTTAGAACCCAATGAGTCCAAACATGTGTTAGTAGAGGTGAATGAAGTCATCTGTGGGTCTCACTCTAATGGTCTGAGATTGGCCCGTAAACTTATTAGAGCTGGTTACTATTGGCCAAATATGGAAAAAGAAGCTACACAGTTTGCTAAGTCTTGCAAACAATGTCAACTACATGGTAATCTGATTCATGCTCCAGCCAAGGAGCTTATTCCCTTCATTAATTTGGCCATTTCAATAATGGGCCTTTGACTTGGTGGGTCAGATTTATCCCTCATCCTCAAATGGACATAAATTCATAATTACAGCTACATACTATTTTACCAAGTGGGTGGAGACAGTTCCTCTCACCGTTGCCAATGACAAATCGGTAGCTATGTTCATTCTCAACTACATCATTTGTAGGCATGGTGTACCCTCAACAATAATCACTGATAATGGGGGACAATTCAAAAACAAGGATTTGATAGAGCTATGCTTTAAGTTAAAAATTACTCAGCATTGGTCTTCCATTTATTATCCTCAGGGTAATGGACACACGGAAGCATCCAACAAGACAATCCATAAAATCCTACATCGCACAGTGCACAAATTTGGACGAGATTAGCATCTCTGGATCAATCCAGCTCTTTGGGCATACAAGACAAGCATAAGAACACTAACAGGGGCTACACCCTATGCTTTGGTTTATGGAGCAGATGCTATGATACCAATTGAGGTTGAGATTCCTTCTCTGCGAGTCTCTCTGAAAGGCCTCATTACTGATGAATATAATAGAAAAGGATGTCCAAGAGCATACCAGAAAAGGATGTCCAAGAGCTATAACAAGAAGGTTAGACCAAGGGATTTCCAAGTGGGTGACCTCGTTCTAAGGGAGAACCCTAAAAATCAACAACATCGGATCCAGAAAAGAAAATTTGAACCAAACTGGCTTGGTCCATATATTGTTACTGCAGTGTTTGGGTTTGGCACCTATCAAATTTCTACTACTGGAGGAGAACAACTCAAAGAGCCCATCAACGCTCTTCATCTGAAGTGATTCTACAGCTGAGACATCTTCAATATGCTCATGTATATACTAAAGTCTTGAAAAATTTCTAAAAATCTGAAAAAGTCTTGAAAAAATGATCATCTTAGTGAAAACCTAGCGATAGGTGCTTTGATGTATCTCCAAAAAAATTATATATTCCAAAAATACAAAAAAATTAAAAATTGAAAAATACAAAAATGAGAAAAAGAGAAAAAGTGCCATTAATGAAAACCTGACAAACAGGCGTCATGGTAGCAAAAAAAGAATTTCTACCAAGAAGGTGAAAACCTGGTAAAAAGGCGCCTCTTGTTCCACATTGCTATATCTATCGCAACACCACTTGGATTTATGCATTTTCTTTCTTGCTTTCCTGCTTACATTTGCTTTCTGTTTCCCGTCAAGACACCAACTCACATGGATTAAAACTGGTCATACTCGCGGGGCAACCCTCCTGGTCTAGAGGGAACTGTCCTATTACCTTTTGGGATCTACTTCGTGATAGTCACTAGTGGTTCTCACTGCGTCTACCTACAGTCACTTAGCTTATACTGAGTTCTGTCTCCTTGAGAATCTCCCTAATATCAGTCACCAGTGGTTCTCACTGCGTCTGTCTACTGATGTCTAGCTAGTCCTATGATCTCTTCACTTGAGAATCTCTCTCACGTTAGTCACCAGTGGTTCTCACTATACCTGCCTTCTGTCGTCATACTATTGAGATTTCTCGCATCCGTTATAGTTGGGGTTATACTCAAACGCTCTATCTATCGATACTCGGTCTTGACAATTTTTTTGCTTGTACATTTCTTTTGGTCACTTTCGTGACACTCTGGTTCCTTTGCGAACCCTACTGATTTGACATTGATTCAATGCCATACGCTTGGGGGCAACCAAATCTCATTTGTCCTTGCAACATATGTCAAGTCAGTCATTGTTACTTGGGGGCATGGGTCCCCCATTTGATCACATCTTTGGTTTACACCTGAGTCAGTAATCTTGTTACTTCTGAAGGACAACTCACTACTGACACAAACTGGTGTTTTTCAACACCACCATAAACAGTGTTTTTTAACACTATCTTTGGACACATCTATATTTTTTAACACACATCAGATATCTCAAACGTAAACATCTATCGATAACAATCAAACACAATGCACTCACAAGCACAACAGTATTTTTTAACACCTTTAAACATGAACATATTCAAAAACTTTGAAACTGGCTGAGCTATGCTTGAATATTACTTTGTATGCTATCTATTTTCATGGATTTCATTGATATTTTCTTTGTCTACTACTTTTTGGTGTAGTCCCGATGATCTAGAAATGTCAAATAAATAGGGTGTATGTGATAAGAGCTCCCGCACTAAGGTGGAAAAGCCTCACATCCCTCGATCTTGTTTATTTGTATGCCATGGTGAGGTTGGTACTATCTCCTTTCCTATTATTGCTCTGTTTGTTTACACATGATCGCACTCATGGTTATCTTAGCTTTGAATGCCTCGATACTGGTGTACTCTTGTAATATCAACTGGAAAAAATATTCAGGTCATCTTGGCTTTTGTGCCCTGGTGCTTACGTTCATTTCCTACATTTTATCCGATGACAAAGTCATATTCATATCCTTATGGTTGCATTGTGGTGCTAGTAAGGGTTGTATCGACTTTGATGTTTCAAAAATGTTCAATGATGATGATTTTATGATGGGTCTCACAACCATGTCCTAGAATTGCACTCTCATTTGCATCTAGCATAGGATTGCATTTTCATTCTAGACTTGCATTGTGGCAGTGATTCGGTGTTCTCTTCATTGCATTCTCCTGGGTTCATACATTGGGGAGTTCTTCTTCACTATCCTGGTTTCATCATGACTGCACAAGTGTTCGGTCCTCACTCTCGATTTTTCACATGTTCTTTTGGTTAGCATTCGTCATCCTACATGAGATGTTAGTACCATATACATTACACATTCACAACTCATTATCATCTACACATTGCATTTTCATATTCATTCATACTTGCATTTTCATCTACATACATACATACATGTGCATTTCATACATTTACATATATTCCAAACATGTTCATACATTTGCATACATTTTAGTCATCTAAACATCTAAACATATAGGAAACATCTCATTAAAGACAATATGACACATGTGATGATACCAAAAGATGAGCTCATATATATATATATATATATATATATCCAATGTGTCGATACAAATACAAAATGGTGCTCCTCGAGCACAATCTATGTCAAGATGGTGATATAACTACATGGATGACAACGCATCAGATACATCGTATGATCTCATCTATCTATCAATCAAAACTAACTTTGGCCTTCTCCCTCATCACCTGGAGGAGGAGGAGGTGGAGGCCTATCTGGTGGAGGTGGTGCCTGTGCACCCTCCGACCCTCTAGCATAGGTAAAAAATCTAGCAACCTGTGATACCTCATCAGGAACCACCCCTATATAAGATGCATAATAATATGCCAGTCGAGCATTCTGATGTCACACCTCCTCCTGTGCTACCCATAGCTTCTCCCGGAGATCCTGTATCTCTCGATCTCTGTCTAACAGTCGTGCATCTCGCACGACCACCTGTATCATCAAATCCCTGACCTATCTTGAGAGCTGTCGAGCTCTCTCCCAAGACCATCGCTATGGATCTTGTGCTGGATCCTATGCAGGTTGGTCCTCCTACATCATATCCGCCTATTGCACCTCCTCCTGAAGGGGTACCTGCTGCTCCTCAGTTGTCTGCTCAACAGTCCATCGTCGAGACTGTCTCGTACTGCTACTACCGTTGGCCCCAACATCCATCCCCATATGTCGAGCGGGGATGTACACCTATACTATTTGGGTTCAGGGACCCTGTTGTAACCTTGGCTATGCCCTCTGCTATGGTGGAGGCATCTGCACCTGCTGCTGTAATACCTATGGCTGTACTACATGTCCTCGGCCTGCCATCCCGATTGGATTTGTGAACCTAGGGAATGGATGTGTGACAAAATGCTCCCTATACTCTGTGGTCACAGCGCCATCTGCTACATCCCTCAGATAATCCCACTGCACTGGGGCCAAGGCTCGAATATCAATCATGGTGCGACCCTAGTCTAGCTTCGTCAGCCAACCCCTTCTCACCTCATCTGTGAATCATGCATATGCCGTGTACTCCTGAGATATATCCTGTGGGTGACCGAACTACCACCATACCCGCTTCTATGGGAATCTCTCTATCACTGTGATCGCATGACCAATCATTGCACATGAACAAAACATATGGCTGAGCTACTCTGCAGTATCATCCCATACCTCTGTAAGTCTCCATGGCCTCTAGACTACTGTTGCTAGGTCATCCAATTGGGCCCGCCACTGATCTATCTTACCCAGCACTGGCTGAGTAATCATCCCTCTATAGCTACATATATATGGCTCCAAAGGATGCCTCATATCCTCACATATCGGCCTAGTCACGAGAAGATGCTCCCAGGCCCATACTTGTAGTACAAAAACCCTAGCTGCCATACTCTTTGCCTCTTGATAGACGATCTCATGCATCTTGTGATACATGTGGGCCAACATGCACTGAACCCATCCATAATGTTAGGGTCATGCCAACATCTGCTGTAGCATCCTCCCCCAGCCACACTCCAAACCGTGCTGTCCATGATCAGGCATCAGATAACAACCTAAGAAGCAGGCTAAAACCACTGGTAACTTGTGTGTGGGTCCATACTCACTGATAAGATCCTCCCATGGGATATCTCTCCCCATGACGAGGTCATCCTATAAAATCTCCCTCAGCGCTAGGGTCCCAAGTTCCCTCAGCGATAGGGGCATCCTTGTTCCTTACATCTTGTCATCTATTAGGTATCGGGGCATTCTAACCTGGATCCCTCAGAATCAAGCTTCATTTTGGAGATGATTGTCGAAATCTCAATCTATTAAGTATTTGAATAATCTAACTCAGATTATTCAAGCTTCATTTTGGAGATGATTCTCAAAAACTCATCTATTGGGAATTGGCGCATTCTAACCCTTACTCCTGAATCAAGATCCGTTCTGGAGATGGTTCTAAACCTATATTTACTATCTTTTGAGACAGGTATCGGGGCATTCTAACCCTGACTCTTGAAGGTTGAGCCTCATTCTGAGGATATTCTTGTGAAAGATATCAATCTAACCAGTGTCTGGGCAATCTAACCTAGATATTGGGGGACTAAGCTTCGTTCTAGAGATAGCCCTAAAATCTCTATTGACTATCTTGTTGGACAGGTATCAGGGCAATCTAACCCTGACTCCTGAAGGTTGAGCCTCATTCTGGGGACAACCTTTTGAAAGATATCAAATCCATTAGGTATCAGGCATTCTAACCTGGATCCCTAGGGATCAAGCTTCATTCAGGAGATGATTCTCAAAATCTTAATCTATTAGGTATTAGGGCATTCTAACCCAGATCCCTGGGGATCAAGCTTCATTCTGGAGATGATTCTCGAAACTCTATTTGACCGGTGTCTCAGAAACCTAACCTAGACTTCGGAGAGTCAAGCTCTATCCTGGAGATGGCTCTGAAATCTTCATCAATCGATCTTTGCATCAATCAATGTTCAAATCTATTCTTTTATGCTTTAGGCATCAGACTATTCTTTGAATCAATGCGCTACTCGCACATCAATTTAAATAGGGGCAAAATGTAACACCCCAAAATTGGCATCTTGCAACACCAACCAATTTTGTTGCATTGGTCACTCTTCTAGATCATCAAAGTCATATTGTACTAGGAAATTCTAAGTTTTAACTGACTCTACTCGACCTAAGTGTCAAATGCAGAAAATCCTAAATTTGCATTAATCATACATTACGTTTAAATCCTAAATATCTATTGGCTAAACAAACCTTATGATTGAATTAATTTAATTATAAAGTCCTTGCACTTTAATTAAATTAAATTCACCCTCTTTATCTAAGACACATAAAAAGGGAATTAAATGATATTTAATTATTAAATAAATATCCTCATTTTCAATAATTGAATTTAATTATTCAGATAATTGAGA
>MU227214.1:118963-147470 GCA_018584345.1 Thuja plicata
AATCTCTATCTCTATACTTTGAAGGTCGGTGGCTCATGGATCTCTCAGATCTATGATATGAGACTGAGGATCTCGGAACGATAGTCTGTGTGCGACTCCTCGATATTCTCATCTCCTAGATCTACTCTTGGGCCCTCTCTAAGTCAGTCATCAATCTCTCTTCCCTTTCCTTGCACAATCTCAACTCTCGCCGCACGCTCAGGAAGATATCTGCATGTCTTCCGGGATCCCTCTGTCCCTCACGGGACTCTCTCTCACTAGTTGGCAAGTGGTAGGTTATACATGTATCCTTCAGAACCTCGGATACAAAGCTCCTCCACTCTACTACACTTCCTGCAAAAAAATCAAGATGTCAAGTTTACTCAATCTTTTTTTTTTCTAAGATAAAATCATTATTCTAATATATTCTAAAAACTATATCATACCTGGAATCCGGCCTGGATGTCACTAAAATGTCTAGATGGTGGGGGCATGGAATGACTACTCTCCCCTCACTCACTCTGTCTAGGCCTTGGTGGTGGTGTCTCTGTATGTGCTCGGGGAGGTCACTGCAATCTCAAGGGTGTAACATAAACTGGATGATCACCAGTGTCTGTACCATGACCTGGGGGCATCTCTGCTGCTTCTTCCTCTACTCTCTCCTCCTCATCATCTCTCTAATCCTCCTCCTCTCCTACTGGTATGTCATCCCCTTGGTGGTTCCTCTCTGAAGGACCTGGATCACCTGTGGGGTAGTCATTAGGAAAGATAGGATGGGTCCCCTGTAAACTCCAGTTTCTGATATACTCTCTAGTCACACTGACATAGGATAACTCTAGTGCTACCTCTATATCCTTGGTCTCATCTATATCACTATCCACAATATCAGCTACTATCGGTCGACGTATGGCATCGGGTCTTTGATAGTATCTTGTAGGATATACATATCGAGGTACTGTACGAGGAACCCCCTGTACCAACCCAAACTATCTCATCACTCTATCATAATAATACGACATCATGACATGATTAGTTGGACCCTCCAACAGCTTACGCTGCTGTGAGTGTCTCAACTAATGTCGAGTATCCAACCACTCTACCATCTCACAGTAAGGTCTCCATATCACATCTATACCTGGGATATGGTCAAAGCATACCCTCCAAAAGAGGATATCTCCATGCTGCCAGACATCTGCTAGTGGATATGCAAAGGCTTTAAGTGTGCTCACATCTACCATCATAGGAGTACCCTGTGGTCATGTACATGTAAAATGCTCAAACATCCAAACTTGTAGCAGGGTGCACACTGTCAGACTCTCCCGCTGGTACCTCACCAACTGAATCAGATCATGATAAAGATGAGCCAACATACTGCGGCCCCATGCGACAGTGACCCTGTCACTTTCCATCCTATGTAAAAGATGGGTGAATGGTGCTAAAAACACTGTACCCTTTGTTTTGGGCACTACAACCAAAGCAAGTATACATAACATCACCCTCCGTACTAAGGGTGTCGAACCTGCTAGTATGGATGCCAATGATATCTGATCTGATTGGGTCCTCATCTGTGCCACCCATCCCAAACAATACTCCATATCTACAAAAACCTTGGATGAATCTCGTGGTCCTCTTAGTCTGACAGGCTCACCTTGGACAAGAAGCCGTAGGATCCTATACACATCCTCCAGTGTGACTGTGATCTCTCCTGCTGGAAGATGGAAAGAACATGTATCCTCATCCCATCTCTCTACCAGGGCCAATATCATAGGCTGATGGAACCTCAGATATGGTAGGACTACTACCCAGTATAATCCTACATCTCTCAATAACTATATCCCATCCTGCTGTAGCTCGGCAACACTCTTTCTGACAGATAAGAGTAACCCTCCAAAGGGATGCTCTTGTAGACCAAGCACAAATATGGATGATATCAGTACTTCTACATAAAACATCTACTGTACCCACCTGACCTGGTCAAGGTCGACCTTTTTGGGTCAAGGTCGACCTTTATGGGTCAGGGTCGACCTTTAGGGGTCAGGGTCAACTTTTATGGGTCAGGGTCGACCTGGCCCCAAAAAGGATAGAACCTCCCCAGTTAGGGTCGACCTTTATGGGTCAGGGTTGAACTTACTGGGTTAGGGTCAACCTTATTGGGTTAGGGTTGAACTTCCCTGTAAAAACATCAAAATTTCAATCACAGGTACTAGAAATAGAGACATACCTTAGGCAGTGGCTGTCAACTGGCTAGGCACTCTCTCAGGATCTCCATGCGGCTCGCTCGGAATTCTTCTCTCTTCGGCATCGTATCTCCTTCTCCAAACTCTGAAAATGGTAAGAATGAGGTGGTAAGTGTCTCTTTCTCCTATTTATAGTCAAGTAAATTAGGGTTTTTCTATGGTTTCATGTGAGAATATCTAGGTTAAATTCGAAATTTCCCTTTATATGCATTTAGATAGGCATCTACTCTTTTCATCATAACTTGAGTTTGGTAGCTCCATTTTCAGTGTCGTTAGAGGCGTTGGAATCATGATTTAGATACCTAACCTCTTAAACCAGTTTAGAAAGATTTAGGAACCTTCTAACTAGTTTAGGAAAGGACCTTTTCAACAAATCACATATTCAGTATATAGAAACTACCTTATCACCCTATTTCACCTTCCATAAACTAGTAAGCCGAATTAGGGGGGGCATAAGGGGCTCTATATACTTCTCAAGATCATCATAGTAAGACTCAGGTGTTTTCTAGATTAACCTCATGTGTTGCAGGTTGCAGATACTAATGGTTCCTTGTAGGATCTTCGCATTGAGGACTTAGCTATATCCTTTTTATACTCTATGATGTTCTCTTACTTTAGCTTGCATATTCACGTAGTATCATATTTAAGCTAAAGTGTGGGATAAATGTATCATCTTAAAATGGAAGCACTTCCATTTTGATAGATTCAGCACCCTCATTTAGTATGATTGGCATATTAGATTTGCATCTATGCTTGATTATACATGTATAGATGAAGTTAGGGTTATGATCTTATGGATTCTCCTAGATTTATCTCTCCATGGCTCTTCTCTCTAGGTAGGATCTATATACTGGTCCTCCTAGGCCTCATCCTACTCTCTCTCTAGGCCTCTGGGCCTTCTTAAACACTCTGGCACATTCCCCTACCTTTCTAGGTCCCCGGCTGATCTGGAAACCTTTCTGCAACTTCCTGGAGACCTGCCTAAAATCTTAGGTCAGGGTTGAGGTCGACCCTGACCTAGGTTAGGGTCAAGGTTGACATAGACCTTTTCCAGGTGGTGGTCCCCGATTTCAAATCTGGAGCTTATCGGGGTCTGGAACTTAAAATAGGTCCCCGAGTTCGGATGCGGAAGTGTTTTCTTTGATATTTGAATTAATATGTTTTCTCCTTAGTTGGAAAATGTGATTGGACCATGATTTGAGGTGAAATTTGAATTTGGATTCCTTGCATTTCCCTAGGAGGCCTATGTTGAAATCTCTATATAAACACTCTCTTTTGCCTTCATTTGATCATGAGACGAAATCGGGAGATGGAATGATGAAATGATGCAAACAAGAAAGAGGATGATATAGAAGGAAAAGCTAGGTGGGCATATCATCATCTTATATCAGGAATTTTGAAGGATAATCTATGATGGATCTTCATTGAAGCAAGAAGGCTCTCTCTTTAGATCTACTATTTTCAACATTCAAGTATTCAAAGGACATTACCATGGGGTAGCAATTACGGATTGTGAGTTGATAGGAATACTTTAGCCTTGGGGGCTTGGTATGCTTTCTTTGTCATATTAAAATCTATGCATTGCTTTCTCATTTTCATGTTATGTTAGGGTTATTAATCTAGAAGATTAGATCTTGATATTGCATGTTTATGAAACTCTCTTCAAGAGATCAATACACACATACATTACATTCTATATTCGGCTATTCGTGGAGGTGGAGATCACCAAAACAGGGGTTTAACTAAGGCAAAACCCTATATAGCCACCCCAAAATCCCTCTTCCATATATTTGCAGGTGCTTTTTTTGAGAGTTACAGGTATAGAATAGTGGATTTGAGCCCAGATCTGGATACCCTTTTCAGCAAACTTTCAGGATCCGCGAACAAAGTCACTTTCAGATCTATGTAGGTCAGGGTCAACATTATTGGGTCAGGGTTGACATTTATGGGTCAAGGTCGACCTTTTTCATAAGATGACATTGGAACGGAAAATGATTTTTGGGTTTTGTTCGTCTTTGTGTACTAGTTTGGTATCAATTGTCATATTTTCTAGAAACTCAATACAGACCTCAGAAAATGAGTTTTTCTAGATCTGCTATGTTATGAGGTAGGTATCTTGTCCATTTATTTCTTATGTGTTCCTTAAGATATTTTATCATAATAATTAAGTGTAAGAAAACATAAATTTGGCCTTAGGATCTTGCTTTACTATATTACATAAATTTTATTTAGGGAATCCTTCTTGTGCCAAATTTTATACCTTACAACTATATTCTGTCAAATTTGTTGAATCATTAGACTATAAATATTTTAATTTCAAAATCGCACCTAGGAGAGAATTAAAGGGTCACATAAATTATCAGGAAAAAAAAAATGTGACGACCTACTACAACAGTTAACTAGGTCAACAAATGATTTGACAAAAATCAAATAATTGGTCCCTAAAAGTCCACGTTTGAATATTGGTGAGGGTTTGTATGATCTGGGACAATGGTCTAGGGATGCTAATATAGGTATGACTGGTTTGGCTCTATTCAGAGTACTCTTCGGCCAGAGAAATGCTTTTGCTCCTAATAGAAATGTATGGCAATTTGATGTGGGCAACTTAGTAGTGCCTGGGTTTTTTTATGGATATTGATATGCTTATGCAAATAATAGACAAGTATGACAAGATATCCAGGGTAGTCAGGGATAAGAATGGACAGATCATGGTCAACATAACTACAGAAGAAATCAGAAAAGTATTCAAGTTGAGTGGAGAGGATACCCAAATGGATAAGATTGACTTCAAAGAATTCAAAGAAGTATATGAAGAACAAAAGGATTATCTGAGAAATGGTCCATTAAAGGAATACATTAACAAAATTGGAGATCTGATCATGGTAGGGCCAAGAACCAAGGAACCTTTCAAGTTAGATTATTTCACCCCAAAGGCCATAGGAACATATAGGGCTTTATGTTAGATCTGTGGGGATGATGAAGAGAAGGAAATGCCCATCCACTAAATGTTCATGATGGTACAAATTTTGCATCCCCATTTGGCCATAATTTTTTATTTTGCTCCATACCTTGCAGATTTGATACATGAAGGATTGATAGGCATCCAAAACAACAAGGTGACCAGACATTTCACATGGTATTCCCTATTAATGCATATGTTTCTATACAAAGGGGTAGACTATTTTGAAAGAGAGATGGAATTGACAAAAGTAAAAGATGATGAGGAAATGCTTGTACAACTGTGGAATGCAGACATGTCATGGGACAACAAGGAGGCAAGTTACATAAATTTTGATAGATTTTTTTCTACTAGGATTAGGGCATTGTTGCTGAATGATGATCCTGGGATGCCTTTAACACTTTTACAATTGTTGAGACCTAAATAGTATAGTCTTGAATTAAAAATAGTGCATAATTAGGGAGATGTCATTCTCTACCCAGTGTCTACAGTTTTCAGAGTTTATGATTTCAGGGGAATCCCTTATATATTACCCTACAAAGTATTTGTCAAATTAGGATTGGCAAAGATAATAAGATAGATTGGGGGTCTGCATGAGGAAGCTCTGACAGGAAGAGGAAAGGGAACTATTTTTCCTACAATCACAACAGCCCATCAATTTATTATAACAAAGGGAGGGTGGAAACACCTAGAAAAATATATGTCCCCTTATCATTTGAGTACCACAATTTCAAGATGTGCTGACCCTGAAGCTTTCGTCAGAGATATGTTTAGAGAAAAAACAAAGTGCTTGGTGCTGAATCATCAATTCAATTTTCCTGAGGACATAATTAGGAATGAGTTTGATCAGATAGAGTAGGAAATAAAGAAAGAAAAATGTCTAGCATATAAGAAGAGCTTGGATTTTGTACAACATTTTGACAAGTTGTATGACCCATTGAAAGATTTTTCAGCCTTGGGCCAAAAAGATAGACTCTTTAATGGAGATGTTTGAGGATATCATGCAGGCACTTAATCAGAAGAGGGCCAATATTTTACAAACAGAGCCAGAAAGGGAAAAGGCAATGATGATCAGGATAGCTCCAACCAGAAATGTTTCCCTAGGGAAATATGCGGTTTACCAAAGGAGAGGGTACAATACAGTCTTGCCACAAAGTGAGAAGACCCTAGATCCAAAGGGGAAAAGGCCATTAGACCCCCATACCCAATCATTTTCATCCCCCAAAAGGAAAAGAGTAGAGAAAGAACAATAAAAACAACAAGAAAATATATATTCTCCTTCCCAATCTCCATTATGTGTTGATGAACAAGCAGTAGTAGAATAGTTGCTACAGATGGGAGATGCTAGACAAATAATTGTCACAGCCCAAGAACTACAAGAAGGGGTGCCTGAAGTTCCAAAGCATGCTTCATTAGATTTAACTATTGTAGAATATGCTGGGAAGGAATTGGACCCCTTAACTCAATAGGCCAGCATTGAATTTCTTTCAGATGACAATTTTGTCAAGGCCAAGGCATTCTTACAGTTTTTATGGAGAACCCACATAAACGAATTTAAAGAAAAATGCCAACAAAAACAAAATGAGCAACCTGCAAGGAGTAGGAGGAGATTGAAAATGAGATCAAACAAGAAATGATATCCAAGTTTGAAAAGATAACTCCTGAGGAAGGAAGGGCACTAATAAGGAAGGAAGGAGTACTGATACTTCTTGAGTGAGATATTGTAGATGCCATTATCTTCGATGCTGTGAGAAAGGAAACAAAGACTGTCTATGCTAATGAGACAGAGGCAAGAAAAACATATAAATGAGTGAAATTTAGTGGAGATCATGCAAACCTTGTCATGTGGCATATGAGAAAGGAAAGCCATAGGGTATCTGATGAAGATGATGAAGCTGAATAGGCAGGTAGCCTTATTGTGAGAAGAGTCTCAGATACATCAGGTGTGGCTGCAGCTAACCTTACCCTACAAACTACAAAATTGAGTATAAAGGTGGCTGAGAGACAAGAAGAGGCACTCAAAAGCCTAACAGAGAAATGTGAGATGGTCATGAAGGCCTACAATGATGAGAAGCTTAAATATATTGAGAAGGACAATAGAATTGCTTTCCTTGAGGGAAGACAAACAGTTCCATTTGTGCCGTAGAGGATGATCACTCAGGATCCCCATAAGCCTTCATCATCAAGCTTGATCATCACTTATCCTCCTTCCCCAACACCATCAAACCCAACCACATTGGAGGAGTTGGAGCAAGAAAAAGAAAGACTGATTGCTGAAAGAACAAAGCTGGAGAGGCAAAACAAAGAATGGGTTGAAGAGTCTACAACTTTTAGAGAAGCATAGGCATGGGTGAAACAAAAATATGCAGATAAAATACATAACACCCTCATGCATTGTACTCATGATTTGGTTCCTACTACCATCTATGCACAAGGAAAGAAAATTGTTAGCATGATGAATGAATACAATGCAGACAAAGGTAATTTGGACCAATTGGTAAATAGATGGAAATGAAAGGGAGGAGAATTGAAGTTCTTCCACACCACTTGCAAGAAGGAGAACAATGTTGACATTGTTTTAACTGGCACTCATAAGTGTGTAAAATTTCTCATGGACATGGACATGGACATAAGAAGGAGCATTGCCATAAGGAAAGTAATGGCCCTGAAAAAGGAATATTCAAAGGACTGGCATGAGATGTTCCCATATCTCTTTTAGAAAAATGGAGATATTAAAGATGAAGCATTATGACATCAGAAGATGAATGAAGCATTGATAGTTAGAACCAATAGCATAATTACACAGGGAAGTACACTACTGTTTGTTCAGACTGTTGAAATAGTTGGTAAAGCCAAAGCCTTTTGTTAGAATAATAATAAGAATAATGCAAATATAAACACGGAAGAGAACACAAATGACATAGAGATTTAACATGGTTCACCCAATTCCTGGGCTATGTCCACCAATAGCGAGTCCAATATTTTTATTATTATCCAGCGATTACAATCTGAAACCCGCAACTCAATATCGTCACTGGAAGCTACGAAAATCCCTCATACAATGAAATCTTGAAACCCTAAGCCCTTTTCAGAAGCATATTTGACCTAACCTAATTAGGGAAAAAAATACTCTGACTAATAGAAAATCAATGGTTGACCCTTTACAAGGACCGCCCCAGGACCCCGCAAGGGGCTCTGCCCCTTGACCCCGAGCTTGGGGCCAAAATAGATATGTCTGGGGGGAAACCACGCTGAAAGAAACTGAGTCTGATTAGGCTCCACATACATAACACCTTTTTTGCATTTTGGTCACAAGAAATTAAGAAGGAAAATGCCACTTGGAGGGAGATTAACAATAGAAAGGATGAGGTCCTCAACTTCAACTGGCCGAGTGATGAGGTGTACACTTCTTGGAAGGACAAGTACACAATAGTTGATCTAGAAGAAGGTGATAACATGCAGGTGGATGATGAAGCCCAATAGATTGGTTGATACAGTTAAAGTGAAGATCCCACATCACCAACATCAAAGACAACAGACTCCAGAAGGCTCATGTCGAACAACTTTGAAGAAGTTGCAAGTAACAAGCGGTCAAAAGACAAAATTTGTCAAATATCTATTGTAACAAGAGTGGTTATCACTCCATTAGCTATTTTGTCTTTGTAGCGAGTCATTGATTTTGTCCTTATTCCAAATAATCTGAATCTTGTTGCAATCCTATTCTATAAAAGGATTTCCAAGATCATTGGAAGGGGCTGGAAAATTTGTATTGTAAACCATTTTGTAAAGTTTTCAGTCAAGAGGGGAAAGATAGTATAATTTGTACTAGATAGTGTAAGAAGTTAGAAATAAAAAGTTGAGAGATCTTTTGCAGGTTATTGAAGAGGTTATCTCTGAGTACTTTTTGTATACTGAAATAAGATTTTATGAATTTAATACAAAGATCCAGATTCCAATCCCTCCTGTGTTATGTGCCATATGAGTTATAAATTTTCTGATTCATTAGCATAGTTTTCTCTGTGTTTATGTACTTATTTGAGAGGTCTGATCTAGGATCAAATTAAATTAGGCTATGATTTATACATAAATTCATCTGACACATGCTAGGATTCTATTAGTAGAAGGGGTTTTGGTATGGTTGTATTATGATTTGAAATCTTTGGTGAACATTAATTTCAGTATACTATATCTGAGTCAGAATATAGCCCAATGGATAAAGCACTGATATGAAGCTGATAAGTTTTGTTTTATTGCATATCTAGTTGCACATTGACTGTGTTTTCCTATAACCAAACATTTAAAATCCATTAAGTCTACATTTGTGTAAGTTTGTTACAATTTCTATCTCATGCTCCATTTCAAGGTTGATGTTCAATGGATAATTAGCCAATTATCTAGTATCTCCCGATCATGTTGAGTCATTGTGAGATTACTGCTTGATAGTACCAAATTGGATATATCAATAGGTATAACAAGGTATCCCCCCTTGGTGTAGCAGGACCTAAAGAGTAGAAGTATTCAGAGAGTGCTTGTTAGTTTGTCCTTTTCTTGCTTGAACAAATATTTGGAGGTGGCTCCTTTATACAAAAAGTCATAAAGGGAAGAGGTTGTTGTTGTTTCTATTGCAACATAAAAAGAAACCAACAAAATGATGACTCTATTGGGGAAGTGCGTGTTTCATTGCTATAAGTGAGTAAGGTTTCTCAAGTTGAGCTGGAATGCTGGCCTACTTACTTGTCACTACCAGTTGGTTGACCATTGTACTACAAATTTGTATCTTTGCATGTCCCAGTGACTTGTATTACTCTTGAGAATATATCAGGATAAGTGCTTAGAATGTGTTGATATTTGTGACCCGTGAAAACTTTCCATAACAGAAATTTGTTACTCAAGTTATTGTGTATTTTCCCAAATTTTTCTTTTGTTGGGTGGCGACTCGAAGAAATATCTACATCAGTGCTGAGTCACCATTAATCTGATACACTACTATCTAACTATGAGTTACAAAAATACCAGATCCAGGATGAACGGTCATCCTGAGAATGAATTGGAAGGTGAGATTCCATCCACTTCTAGAGTTGGGAAATCAGTGAACAAAAATGTTGCTAGAGTTACTCCCAAAGCCTGGAGGCAGAGAAGGAACATAAGAATGGATACTCCCATTCATCCTAATCATGAGGAAGAAAATTTAGAAGTTGAATAAGAAACACAACCAGGATTAGGAATCTATGGGGAGTATTATTCTCAGAGTGAAAGGGTTGATGATGTTCCTAGATATACTAGAAAGGTGGTTCATGGTAAATCTTAGGGACATGAGACAAGGTCTAGATCCATGAGTAGAGGTGAAGAGAAAAGGAATTCTCCAAGTGATCTGAGATCTCCCTCATCTAAAAGACCACATGCCCATCACCATAGAAGGGAGATAACCATCATGGAAGAATACTCAGAATCTGACATAACTCTTGTGGAGTCTGAAGAGATTTTGAAAGAGGTGGGTGAGTTGGAAAGAAATATCCAAGAGCAAATTTTCTTGAGACAAAAAAGAGAAAGATAAAAGGAAGAAAGAATCAGACATGCTCAGATTCAATTTGACTAGTTGAATGCTACTGTTATGCCACTGTGAGATTTGGAGGCAATGAATGCTACTGTTATGCTTGAGAAAATTGAATATGAACCTGTTGTTCAACAGTTGTATGGTATACCAAAACCCAAAGACAAAGGTAAACAAAAAGTAGCAGCTATTAAAATAAAGGAGCCAATGAGAAAAGGGAGTATGATGGATCCCATGATGAAGCTGGGTACTGAATTAGAGAGAGACAAAAGAGAGAGGGAGATAATAGCCAAGGAATTAGAAAATGCTGAATTAGAATCCTCTGCTCTTGAAATGAAGAAGAAAATTGAATTTCTCAGAAAAACCTCTGGTTCTCATTCTGTTGGCCTTAAATTGTCTCTAAACTCAGTAATGAATTTACCACCACCTGTTGATTTTGGAAATGCTACCACTTCAAGTACTCAAGGTAACATTTCATCTCAAAAAACTCTTGTCTATACTGAAACATACAAACAATTTATTTTCCTTGGCATTCCTGGTTATCCCAATGAGATTCCTAAGAAGATTAGAGATAAGCTTCCTAAATTTGCTGGGAAAAATGTAATAACATGTGAAGAACTTCTGAAGCATTTTATGGATATGGTTTATGACTATGAAATTGCACATGATGATGTTATGATGAAATTATTTGTGTAATCACTAACTAAGGATGCTAGGGATTGGTTTAGAGGATTGCCCCATGAATATATTGGGTCCATGGATGAGACGAAGGAATGTTTCAGGGACCAACATGGGGAAAATAATAATGAAGGGTTCATGTTGAATGAGTTCAACAACATAAAGAAGAACCCTAATGAAGAGGTGGTGGAATTCAATATCAGATTCCAAAGGGCAATGCACAAGTTGCTACACGTGATGAGACTAGATGACAATGTATGTCTTGCTACCTATATTAATGCTTTTGATGCAAAAATGGGTTATTTGTTAAGAGATAAGAACCCTAGAAATATTAGGGAAGCATATAAGGTAGCAGTCAACATTGAGACAAATAGAAGAGTTTATGGGAAAGTGGGCAAGAGAGAAGATTGGAAACCCACCAGGTATAATAAGAAATAATCAAATAAACCCCTGAGTTCAAAACCTAAGGAGGATGATAGCCTTAAATTGATTATGAATGCTTTGAAAAATCTAAAGCCTGGAGAGAGTTGTCACAATAGGGTTCCAAATAATGAAAAACCTTCTTATGGCAATTTTAACAGATAGCCTAGGATGCAGAACTATCCTTATACTACTCAGTGGAAAGATGAGAAACCTATTGTCCCACAAAAGAAGGATAAGTCTGATGAAAATACTTCTGACCCCCTGCACAAGACCTCTGTAAATATGTGCAGTGAAAATCCCTGGTGTGTACCTTGTCAATCTCCACACAACCCTAAATATTGTGTCATTGCTGCCAGAGTTACTGCCACTAAATAAAATGAAGAAGATGAAGAGGAAGAATATGATGACAGTGGTTGTGCTATGACTTCCTCACTTGTAAATGATGAAACATATTATCATCCTGATGATTCTGACATACAGGATTGAGAGATTGATAATATGAGATGTAATGCAGAAGGATGTAATGAGACACCTATTTTGAGAAGGTCATCAGATGAAGAGATAGCTGAGATCACAACAAATATGGTTGCACAAGCAAGGGGTATTTATGTTTTAAGAAACAAAGTAGTTTCAAATGCAGATGGCAAACCTGCTGGTATCTTTATCAAGGATACCCCAAATAGTACCAAGGGGCCACAAGAAAAGGAGAAATAGGCTGAAGGTACTAATAATGTTTTGATTAAGAAGGGAAACAAACCTACTGGCCCAAATATGTATAAAGAAAAGATGAAAACACCAGAGAATTCCATACCTCATCCCCCAAAAGAGGAAAAACCACATAGGGGAAATGAAGCTAAACTGGCTACTCAAGTAGAAGATGTGGATTGCACAAATCAGAAATCATACATTTCTGATATGACATACACCCCTGTGGATATGGGACAACTTTTATCTCAGATAACTGTTAAAGTGCCTCTATTAGAAATGATGAGGATAATAGAGCATAAGGAAACGAATCTAACATGGGTGAAGAGTGTTAGCTCTACTAAAACTATGGGACCAAAGAAAAACAAGAAAGTGTCAGACACTAAGGATAAATCATCAAAGGAATCTAATGAACTTGTATCAAAGATTCCTCAAATTTATTTAGATACCAATATTATTAGCACTACTGTAGAAACTGTTCATCCTTTTTTCCTAACATTGTTAATAAATGGAAAAATGCTGAAGAAATACATGATTGACTCAGGGGAATCCAACACTGTTATGCCTGCAGAAGTCATGAGGTCTATGGGACTGAAAGTAGACACTCCACATGGGAGATGCCAAGCTATGGATTCTAGAGAAGTGCCTATCATAGGCACTATTAAGGCTCTGCCTTATAAATTGGCAGCTTTCCCAGATAAAGTGCTAACTATGATTGTGTTGGTTGTAGACATTCCCCCCCAATATGGAATGTTATTTTCAAGAAAATGGAGTACATCTATGGGGGGAAGCATTCAATGTGATTTATCATTTTCCACTTTCAACATAAATGGTGAAAACATCAAAGTATCAAGGGAAACCATAACTCCTCATATGATTGAGGAACAAGATGATAACAACATGAATTGTTTCTTGGATACTGAGATGGGGTCGTTTCAAGTGCAAGAAAGTCAATCTGGAAGAAAATCACAAACTACATTGTTGTCATAAGATGTAAGTAATTTATCTAAACAAACTAAGTTATGGATAATGTATTATGATGGTACCAGTTCTAGGGAGGGGGCTGGTGCTAGAGTTTTGTTGATATCTCCCTCTGGAAAACCTTCAAATTTTCATTTTCTCTGCTGTTTAATTGTATAAATAATGTGGAAGAATATGAGGCTCTGTTGATAGGTCTGAGACTAGCTACAAGACATGGAATCAAATGCATCAGAATTATTGGAGACTCTGAGCTAGTGGTATCTTAGATCAAATCCAAATATGCATCAAAGAGCCATAGATTGAAGCAGTACCGAAATGCAGTATGGGATGAGATAGAAAGTTTTGATGCATTTGGTATTGACTTGATGGATAGGAGCCAAAACAAAATGGCAGATTTGTTAGCCAACATTGCTTTAAGGCTAGAAGACATTAATTTTGTTGGAATTTCTGAAATAGAAGTTCAGACTAGGCCTTCAATACCAGACAATGTGGATAGCTGGCAAGTGTTTGATGATGATGTAGATATTCTGAGATTTTTGTATTGTGAGGCAGGTCTTGACAACAAAGAGATAGATTTTACAAAGTATGTGAAAAACATTGATGGAAAGGATACTATCTCGGGGAAGGAAATATTGCATCTAAAATCAAATAAAGTCCCAAAGGGACTAGTTGTTTTGGAGAGGGCCTTTGATAGTAAGGACATACCATACTCTGTTACATGTGTAAATAGATCTAAAGATTTGGAGGAGGTTAATGTGGAAACATAAGAAGTTCCTAAGAACTTATTTATTGGTAAGAAAATGTCACCCAAGGTGAAGAAGGATCTGACTAATCTTTTAAGGAAATACCAAATAGTCTTTGCTTGGACATATGATGACCTAAAGGCATATAATGAGGAACTATTTCAACATGAAATTCCATTGAAAGAATATGCCAAGCCCTTTAGGCAAAAGAAAAGACCGATAAATCCCACCCTTAGGCCTAAAATGGAACAAGAATTGAAAAATATGAAAGATGCTGGGATAATCAAACCCATTAGGCATTCTTCCTGGGTTTCCAATCTAGTCCTTGTCAAAAAGAAGAATGAGGATATCAGGCTGTGTGTGGATTTCAGAAATTTGAACATATCTTCCTTAAAATACAACTATGCTCTCCCCAACATGGAGAATATGTTGCAGAGAGTTACTGGATGTGAACTCATGTCCATGATGGATGGATTCTTTGGGTATAACCAGATCATGGTCAAAGAGTTAGAGCAGTTTAAGACTACTTTTACCACACCATAGGGAACATATGTGTATGTGAGGATGCCTTTCGGTTTAATGAATGCTGGGGATACTTTCCAGAGGGCCATGGATGTTGCATTTTCAGACTTCCAGCAAAAATTTATTGAGGTCTATCAGGATGATCTCACAACCTATTCAAATAAGGAAGAGCAACAATGTGAGCACTTGAAAAAGATTTTTGAAAGAGCCTTAGAATTTGGGATTTCTCTCAATCCCAAGAAATGAATTTTTGGAGTGATAGAAGGTAAGTTATTGGGCCACACTGTTTCAAAGGAAGGGGTTAGAATTGACCCAGATAGGGTAGCTTCTGTTGACAGAGTGCCCATCCCAAGAAATGTCACTGGAATTCAATCTTTTTTTGGACAAGTAAATTTTCTCAGAAGATTTGTCACTAACTTTGCTGAGAAAAGTAGACCTATTTCAAAGATGTTAAATAAGGATGCTAAAATGGAATGGGATGGGGAGGCCACCAAGTCTTTTCAAGAGATTATACAAGATATTAAGGATGCCCCTGTCCTGAGAACTCTTGATTATTCAAAGAGCATTAATATTTTTCATTTGCATCTTGTCACACTATTGCTGCTATGTTGTTACAAAAAAATGAAGAAGGGTTTGAGTAGCCTATTGCCTTTTTTAGAAAATAATTATAGGCTACAGAGCTCAAGTATGATATAACTGAGAAGTAGGCCTATGCATTAGTGAAGGTTGTGAAAGCTTTTAGGTGTTATCTAATAGGTGCTATTGTAGTGGCTTATGTTCCCCCAGCAGTAGTTAAGGACATCTTTACTCAACAATAGGTGTCAGCAAAGAGATGTAGATGGATCAATAGGATTCCAGAGTTCAATATAGAAATCCAAATCACTAAACTGGTTAGAGGGATGGGTTTAGCCAAATTGATGGCTAGTGCAAACTTGGATGCTAATCACATTAATACCCTAGAAGAACATAGACCTTTCATTTGTAACATTGACCATTGTGACTGGTACACTAACATTATTTATTATTTACAAAGAATGAACTGTCCACAGGGCATGGATGAAAATAAGAAAAGGACATTAAAATTGCAAGCAATCCATTTTTCCCTAATCAGAGATGAGCTGTGGTGGAGGAACCCTGAAGGAATTTTACTAAAATGTGTTGATAAAGAACAAGAAGATATGATCCTACAAAATATGCATAATGAAGTATGTGGTGGCCATTACATGGCCAAGCCTATTGCACATAAGATTTTGAGAGCAGGGTTCTGGTGGCCAACTATTTTTAAAGATGCTTATCAACAGGTTAAAAGATGTGATGCTTGCCAACGTTTCTCTGGTAAGCTAAAATTCTTAGGTAATGTACCCCTCACACCAGTGGAAGTTCAAGCCCCTTTTCAGCAATGTGGTATTGATTTTATAGGAGAGATAGCTACAAAGTCCAGTGGAGGACATTTATGGATCATTGTAGCTACAGACTACTTTACTAAGTGGGTGGAAGAAATCCCCACTAAGAGAGATACAAGTAAAGTGGTGATTGATTTTTTACTGAAGAATATAATTACTAGATTTGGGTGCCCGGAGAAGATAATCTCAGATAATGCCATGTGTTTTAAATCTGAGGAATATGTCAATTTTTGTGCTGAATATGGTATTCAGACCTCTTACTCTGCACCTTACCACCCACAAGGAAATGGCCAAGTTGAATCCACTAATAAGAGCCTCCTTAAGATTATTAAAAGAGTTCTGGATACAGACAAGAAGGCCTGGGATTTAAAGTTAACATTCGCTGTATGGGCAGATAGGTTGACATCAAAAAAGGCCATAAGATGTGCACCTTTTGATCTAGTTTATGGGATCTAAGCAATATTTCCCCAAAGTAATTTGATGCAGATGTACAAGTTTGTTCATACTTATGATGATGATATTGATAATGACATGCAATTGAGAATTGATGACCTGGTGGAGTTAGACGAAGCCAGGAGGGAAGCTTCTGTGAAAAATGCAAAACTTCAATTGCAGGTGAAGAACTTGGATGACAAGAAGGCAATCTCAAGACATTTTGATGTGGGAGATTATGTTCTCATGTGGAATGCCAGATTGGAAGACAAAGGAAAGCATGGAAAATTTGAACCAATTTGGCTGGGACCTTATATTGTTCATGAAAGGTATGGGAAAAAATCATATTTATTAAAAGATCTTACTGGAAATATTTTAGAACTGCCAGTTCATGGATAGTTCTTGAATTTATACCTCTCATGAAGTCTAATTATCCATGAACTTTAGGATTGTGTACATAGTATGTTTCCACAAGTGTATTTCTTTCTGTCTTAGCTTAGTTTTCTTTCTTGTTGTGTGAGTAGTTTTGTTTTCTAGTAGGTTGGTCTACTTCCCAAAGATTTTGAATTCTTGTGACACCTACAGGAGGTATTCATCCCTAGAAAGATCCACTGTTAGGTCTAGTTTAAATTTTTTTCCAAAGCAATGGGTCCATGGCTTTGTATCTGAAATAGGGTCTTGTATAATTTTTGAAACCCTTGTTGTCATGTTTCTAAGTGTGAATTTTGGTCCTAAAACCCTATGCGTCGAAGTGGTTTCTAATTCTCTGTTACTTTTTGCCACTTAAGTCATGTCTTGCATGTGTCCCTTTTAAAAGATGTTCATGTTCATTAAGTTGTGGGTATCCTAATGCCATGGTCTTTATTTACTTCCTAAGTTTAAAGTCCACAATAGTTTATTAAAGTGTTATCTGTCGATTTAATGTGCCTTCATCCAATGACTCACGCATTCCCGTGATGAGAAGGTGATCAAATTTTAATCTTCAAGGAAACGCACCGTTGTGCCATGTGTCTTTGGCGGGACTAGATACATCAAAGATACAGATCGAAGGATATCTATAAGATGCTTTTTCATCCAACGGCTCATGCATTACCTTTATCCCAAAGATGCAGGTGAGTTAGCTTCAAGGGATCGCACCGTGGTTATGCGTGTCCTTAGTGGGCCCAAACATGAATGAGCCGATGAAGTTAAATTGAGTACATGTTAGATCTAATCCAAAGGTTGGTGCAAAGGTTCATGATGAAGATGCACATACAATAGTCATTAAGGGAATGCGCCGTACTACCACGTGGTGTCTAGTGGGTCTGGAGGGTGATAAAAGATTCAAGTAAATACATAGCATCTCTGAGAAGATCTGATAGCTGGCGTTAACCTGCAATGATAAGATGATCGAAAGATAACCTTTAAGGGATTGCGCTATTGTGACGTATGTCCATCCCAACAAGTTGCAGACTGTGGTTACTATAAAGCTGGTTGGGTAAAGGTGTCACAAGCTAAAGAAGATCTGATGGCTGGAACAAAGCCTCCAACAAAAGATGCGATGATTTTAACCATCAAGGAATTGTGACACCTTGCTACGTGTCCCAGGAGATCAAAGCTGTGGGAGGTGTTAAAGACAGTAAAAGTTAAGCAAGATCGGATGGATGACGTAAAGACTAAAGGATAAAGTGATCAACCTTTAGTCATCAAGGGAATGCATTGTGGTGATGCGTGTCCTAAGTGATGGGACCCTCTATCAACATTAAGTAAGGTAAAGGGTTAGCATCTTCAAGAAGATCTAATAGTGCACGCAAAGCTTGTGATGGAAAATGATTAAGGGTTAACCTTTGAGGGATTGCGACACGCTGCCTTGTGTTCACGGAGATGAATGTTGTAAAAGACTTACTGTGAGCCGTCTAATGTGAGGAAAAGATGTCAGGATTGACGGTCATATTTCAAAGGTGTCATTTTAGCATTTCCAAACTGTTAGCCGTGAGAGTTTGAACTCGGGTGAAGTAATGGCGAACATGTGTTTCCACAGTAAAGAATTTAATACTCAGAGAGTGATGGGATTGTTATGTGTTCGATCATTCAACTATTGATTATTATAATTGTTGAGTTTGTGGAGCAAAAGAAAGCTGCAATGATCGCATTTTCAACTTCCAGGCTATTTGCATAATGGGTAAATTTTTGGTGCAAGTTTTGTCTGAATTCCAAAATCTGAAGAATTATTAGGGCTTGTAATTACTATATTCTGTCAAATTTGTTGAATCATTAGACTATAAAGATTTTAATTTCAAAATGGCTCCTAGGAGAGAATTTAAGGGTCACATAAGTTATCAGGATAGAAATGTATGTGACGACCTACTGCAATAGTTAACTAGGTTGACAAATGATTCAACAAAAATCAAAGAATTGGTCCCTACAAGTCCACGTTTGAAAATTGGTGAGGGTTTGTACGATCTAGGACAATGGGCTAGGGATTCTAATATAGGTATGACTGGTTTGGCTCTATTTAGAGTACTTTTTGGCCAAAGAAATGCTTTTGCTCCTAATAGCAATATATGGCAATTTGATGTGGGCAAGTTAGTAGTGCCTGGGGTTTTTATGGATATTGATATGCTTATGCAAATAGCAGACAAGTATGACAAGATATCCAGGGTAGTCAGGGATAAGAATGGACAGATCATGGACAACATAACTGCAAAAGAAATAAGAAAAGTATTCAAGTTGAGTGGAGAGGATAACCATATGGATAAGATTGACTTCAAAGAATTCACAGAAGTATATGAAGCACAAAAGGATTATCTTAGAAATGGACCATTAAAGGAATACTTTAAAAAAATTGGAGATCTGATCATGGTAGGGCCAAGAACCAAGGAACCTTTCAAGTTAGATTATTTCACCACAAAGGCCATAGGAACATACAGGGATTTATGTCAGATCTATGGGGATGATGAAGAGAAGGAAATGGCCATCCACTACATGTTCATGATGGTACAAATTTTGCATCCCCATTTGGCCATAATTTTTTATTTCGCTCCATACCTTGCAGATTTGATACATGAAGGATTGATAGGCATCCAAAACAGCAAGGTGACCAAAAATTTCACATGATATTCCCTGTTAATGCATATGTTTCTATACAAAGGGGCAAACTATTTTGAAAGAGAGATGGAATTGACAAAAGTCAAAGATGATGAGGAAATGCTTGTACAACTGTGGAATGCAAACACGTCATGGGACAACAAGGAGGCAAGCTACATAAATTTTGATAGATTTTTTGCTACTAGGATTAGGGCATTATTGTTGAATGATGATCCCAGGATGCCTTTAACACTTTTACAATTGTTGAGACCTAAAGAGTATAGTCCTGAATTAAAAATAGTGCATAATTGGGGAGATGTCATTCTCTACCCAGTGTCTACAGTTTTTAGAGTTTATGGTTTTAGGGGAATCCCTTATATATTACCCTACAAAGTACCTATCAAATTAGGATTGGCAGAGATAATAAGACAGATTGGGGGTCTGTAGGAGGAAGCTCTGATAGGAAGAGGAAAGGGAACTATTTTTACTACAATCACAACAACCCATCAATTTATTATAACAAAGGGAGGATGAAAACACCTAGAAAATATATGGCCCCTTATCATTTGAGTACCACAATTTCAAGATGTGCTGACCCTGAAGCTTTCATCAGAGATATGTTTAGAGAAAAAACAAAGTGCCTGGTGCTGAATCATCAATTCAATTTTTCTGAGGACATAACCAGGAATGATTTTGATCGGATAGAGTAGTAAATAAAGAAAGAAAAATGTCTAGCATATAAGAAGAGCCCAGATTTTGTACAAAATTTTGACAAGTTGTATGACCCATTGAAATATTTTCAGCCTTGGGCCAAAAAGATAGACTCTTTAATGGAGATGATTGAGGATATCATGTAGAAACTTAATCAGAAGAGGGCCAATATTTTACAAATAGAGCCAGAAAGGGCAAAGGCAATGATGAGAAGGATAGCTCCAACCTAAAATATTCCCCCATGGAAATATGTGGTTTACCAAAGGAGAGGATACAATACAGTCTTGCCACAAGATGAGAAGACCCTGGATCCAAAGGGGAAAAGGCCATTAGACCCCCATACCCAATCATTGCCATCTCCCAAAAGGAAAAGAGGAGAGGAAGAACAACAACAAAAACAACAACAACAACAGGAAAATGTATATTATCCTTCCCAATCTCCACTATGTGTTGATGAACAAGCAATAGAAGAACAATTGCTACAGATGGGAGATGCTGGACAAATAATTGTCACATCCTAAGAAATATAAGAAGGGGTGCCTGAAGTTCCAAAGCATGCTTCATTAGATTTAACTGTTGCAGAATATGCTAGGAAGGAATTGGACCCCTTAAGTCAATAGGCCAGCATTGAATTTCTTTCTAATGACAATTTTGTCAAGGCCAGGGTATTCTTGCAGTTTTTATGGAGAACCCACATAAACAAATTTCAAGAAAAATTCCAACAAAAACAAAATGAGCAAGTAGCAAGGAGTAAGGAGGAGGTTGAAAATGAGATCAAACTGGAAATGATATCCAAGTTTGAAAAGATAACTCCTGAGGAAGGAAGGGAACTAATAAGGAAGGAAGGAGTACTGATACTTCCAGAGTGGGATATTGCAGATGCCATTATCTTCGATGTTGTGAGAAAGAAAACAAAGACTGTCTATGCTAATGAGATAGAGGCAAGACAAGCATCTAAAGGAGTGAAATTTAGTGAAGATCATGCAACCCTTGTCATGTGACATATGAGAAAGAAAACCCATAGGGTATCTGATGAAGATGATCAAGCTAAACATGTAGGTAGCCTTATTGTGAGAAGAGTCTCAGATACATCAGGTGTGGATGCAGCTAAAGTTACCCTGCAAACTACAAAATTGAGTATAAAGGTGGCTGAGAGACAAGAAGAGGCACTCAAAATCCTAATAGAGAAATGTGAGATGGTCATGAAGGCCTACAATGATGAGAAGATTAAATATATTGAGAAGGACAATAGAATTGCTTTCCTTGAGGGAAGACAAACAGTTCCATTTGTGCCACAGAGGATGATCACTCAGGATCCCCATAAACCTTCATCATCAAGCCCGATCATCACTTATCCTCCTTTACTGACACCATCAAACCCAATCACACTGGAGGAGTTGGAGCAAGAAAAAGAAAGACTAATTGCTGAAAGAATAGAGCTGGAGAGGCAAAAGAAAGAATGGGTTGAACAATCTGCAACTTTCAGAGAAGCAGAGGCATGGGTGAAACAAAAATATGCAAATAAAATACATAACACCCTCATGCATTGTACTCATGAATTGGTTCCTACTGCCATCTATGCACAAGGAAAGAAAATTGTCAGCATGATGAATAATTACAATGCAGACAAAGATAATTTTGACCAATTGGTAGATAGATGGAAAGGAAAGGGAGGAGAATTGAAGTTCTTCCACACCACTTGCAAGAAGGAGAACATTGTTGACATTGTTTTAACTAGCACTCATAAGAGTGTAAAATTTCTCATGCACATGGACATAAGAAGGAGCATTGTTATAAGGAAAGTAATGGCCTTGAAAAAAGGAATATTCAAAGGACCGGTATGAGATGTTCCCAAATCTCTTTAAGAAAAATGGAGATTTTAAAGATGAAGCATTATGGCATTGGCAGATGAATGAAGCATTGGCGGTTAGAACCAATAGCATAATTACATTGGAAAGTACACTGCTATTTTGTCAGAATGTTGAAATAGTTGGTAAAGCAGGAGCATTTTTTGCATTTTGGTCACAAGAAATTGAGAAGGCAAATGCCACTTGGAGGGAGATTAACAACAGAAAGGATGAGGTCCTTAACTTCAATTGGCCAAATGATGAGGTGTACACTTCTTGGAAGGACACATACACAATAGTTGATCTAGGAGAAGGTGACAACATGCAGGTGGATTATGAAGCCCAATAGATTGGTGGATACAATTAAAGTGAAGATCCTACATCACCAACATCAAAGACAATAGACTCCAGATGGCTCATGCCGAACAACTTTGAAGCAGTTGCAAGTACCAACCAGTCAAAAGACAAAATTTGTCAAATATCTATTGTAACAAGAGTGGTTATCACTCCATTAGCTATTTTGTCTTTGTAGCGAGTCATTGATTTTGTCCTTATTCCAAGTGATTTGAAGCTTGTTGCAATCTTGTTCTATAAAAGGATTTCCAAGATCATTGGAAGGGGCTGGAAAATTTGTATTGTAAACCATTTTTTAAAGTTTTCAGTCAAGAGGGGAAAGATAGTATAATTTGTACTAGATAGTGTAAGAAGTCAGAAATAAAAAGTTGAGAGATCTTTTTAAGGTTATTGAAGAGGTTATCTCTGAGTACTTTTTGTATATTGAAATAAGATTTTATGAATTTAATACAAAGATCTAGATTCCAATCTCTCCTGTGTTATGTGTCATATGCGTTATGAATTTTTTGATTCATTAGCATAGTTTTCTCTGTGTTTATGTACTTATTTGAGAGTTATGATCTAGGATCAGATTATATTAGGATCTGATTTATGCATAGATTCATCTGACACATGCTAGGATTCTATTAGTAGTAGGGGTTTTGGGATGGTTGTATTATGATTTGAAATCTTTGGTGAACATTAATTTCAGTATAGTGTATTTGAGTCAAAATATCGCCCAATGGATAAAGCACTGATCTGAAGCTGATAAGTTTTGTTTTATTGCATATCTAGTTGCACATTGACTGTGTTTTCCTATAAGAAAACATTTAAAATCCATTAAGTCTACATTTGTGTAAGTTTGTTACAATTTCTATCTCATGCCCCATTTCAAGGTTGATGTTCAATGGATAATTAGCCAATTATCTAGTATCTCCCGGTCATGTTGAGTCATTGTGAGATTACTGCTTGATAGTACCAGATTGGATATATCAATAGGTATAATAGGGTATCCCCCCTTGGTGTAGCAGGACCTAAAGAGTAGAAGTATTAAGAGAGTGCTTGTTAGTTGGTCCTTTTCTTTCTTGAACAAATATTTGGAGGTGGCTCCTCTATAAAAACAATCATAAAGGGAAGAGGTTGTTGTTGTTTCTATTGCAACATAAAAAGAAACCAACAGAGAGTATGGAGAATAAGTTGATGGAAGACTTATTGGAAGGAATTTACATAGATAAGGTAACTCTTTCTAAGTTATGTTCTAAAATTGAAGCTCAATTGACATCCATCATTTCATTATTTCAAAAATTTTGTATTCTTTCAAACTTTACTGAGGAAATCAAGAAGAAGTAGGAAGACATAGAAAAAGAGCTGAATGAGAAGCTTAAGGAACTAACTACCAAACCTGGAGCATTCCAGACTTACTACTCTAAGATCCAAGAACTCATGGGAGTTCAAATTTCATTAAGACAAGAGGAGGATAAGCTTAGATTGGAATTCCTTGAACTGAAAGCATTTCTAATTCCCCACATCCAATCTATGCAGATACACTTGAAGAAATCCAAAGAACTAGCAAAATTTCTAGAGGTCAGCACACTGGACACTATAGTTGGCTTATCTGCAGATATTACAGAGCATATTTTTATACTATAGAATCTCTAAGATACATGGGAGACTATACTTTCAAGCGTACAATAGAGGTATAAACATATTTTTGATAAATATGTGTTACTTTTGGCACTTTTGTCAAAAAGGGGGATAGATGTATTACTAGTTAAAAAACACAAAAAAGGGGATAGATATATCTGTGAAAAACAAAAACAGTATATATGTGGAAAATGAAAAAAAGGAAGAGAAGAGTTGTATATACATATGTATAGGCAGTAACCTTCAAGGGGGAGTTACAAATTTTGATGACTTTGGAGTTATTGTCAAAAATGCCCAATTAATGTCAAAGGGGGAGATTGTTATCTCTATAAGATATTTTATTGTCATTAGTTTAGTCAAAGTCATGGAGTCAAGAAGAATCAGTCAATGAAAGGAGATAGTCAAGTATTAGACTAGTCGGTAATGTACACTGAGCCATTTGGTAAAGTATAAGTATTAAAGACAGTATACTAAACACCTAAAGTTATCGAGTGACACACTACACCGAGTGCATGTGTAGTATACTGAGTTGATAGTACACCGAGTATTGAAGATTATTTAACCGAGTAAGAGGAGTTACTCAACCGAGTTAGACAGTTAATTCAAAATGTGATCAGATCACATTTAATGATTGTCAGAGCATTAATTAAGATTCTACAAGCACGTAAAGTGGTTTATTACATGATCAATGATTTAAGTAATTTAGAGTGAAGATCTAAGCCATAGATCAAGAGGAAAAATAAAGTTTGTTATTTCCAAGAAAAACAAGTATCAAGGTAAAAGTGACATGGTCACCAAGCTAGAAAGAAGATCTAACGGTCAAGAGAAATTCACAACCTACCTAACACATAAGATTAAGAGGCTTAATATCATCTATATATTGGATGAAATTGATAGTTGAAAAAGATAGAGAGAAGAGAGTTAGAACTATTGTTATTGTTGTTGCTGAGAAAGTTAAAGGAGTCATTGAAGAACAAGAGCACAATAGAGAGCACTGAGAAGAGATTCAGTTATAGCAGAGAAAAATAGAGTAGTGTTACATTTTGAGATTGAGGTAACACATCATAGCACATAGAAAATGATCAACATTTACATTTTATGCACTTACTACAACATTGTTAAGTTATTGGATACTATTGTATTGAGAGATTTAAATCCCAATACTGGGTAGAGATTAACTAATCTTATATTTGTAAATCCTTTAATAGGGTACATCTCTAAGTGTAAATATTGTAAAAATCCTTTAACCATGTGGACCTAATAAGTCTTTTATACTCTTAATTGGGTAAGCTATCAGAAATAGCTAAAGTTTGTAGCTTTAACCGAACACCCTTTATACTACGATTAGTGAAGGTTGTGGGTGTCATCCTCACCATAGTTTTGTCCCCTAACCAAGGATTTATGCATTACCAAAATCATGGTGTTATGAGTTCTATTATCTAATGTTTTGATGTTATAGTTTTATAAGCTTTACATTACTTTCATTTCAAAGTTATGAACTCAATAATTAGTATGCAACAGTATATGGTTTGTTAGTGAATGTGATTAGAAAGTTTTTTAGTGGCACTGATTCACCCCTCCCCTATCAGTCCCAACTTTCCATAGTTATTCCAAAACTTTCAACATTTTTTAAATGAGATGTTGTCAAAAAGCTAGTTTTGTATAATTTTGGATCATCTTAGTTATTTTGTAGAATTTTCTTATTTGGCCATGATAATTGTTTTTTTTTTTAGGCAAAAGTGGACAAGCAACTAAATATATATATTAAATAATAAAAGCTGGTTCAAGAGCTCATCCGGGAAAGAACCAACAAGAAAACCCAGAATCCTTGCTCAGATGCAATACATTATTTATATTCAAGAACAAAATCACCACCCTTCTACATTAGTCATTCTTTCCAGTCATTATTTATATAAAACTGTCTGGCCAGTTCAGGTCATCGGTACTGTCGATCGGGTAACCCAGCTAGCCAGGATCACTTATCGGTTATCTCGGTCAGTCCGTCGGTGTCGGTGCTTTGTAGCATCGGTGACAGTTGTTGTTGTCGTCGGTGTCGATTCTGGCCATTATTAGTGTCAGTTCTGGTTGGTGTCGGTGTCAGTTCTGGTCAGTGTCGGTGTTTGTTCTGGCCAGTGTCGGTGTTGGTTCTAGTCATCGTCGGTCACCACTGACACCGATATCCCAAACCATGGTATCCGACCACGATGATAATTGTTATTTGAAGTCAGATCTTCATTTTTACCTCACAAGGTCAAAACATTTTTCTACAATATCTAATTTCCATGATTCTTGTGCATTGGAAATGTATTGAATAGCCTTTCATAGCCATTCATTGACTTTTCTTATTTCTAAAACATATATATTATTGTTTTAGTTTTTTCTCAATTAGTATCCTAGAGGATTACTAGGATATTTTTGAAGTTAGGAGGGTTTTGTTTTGATCTAATTACTTTATTTCAATTATATTTTATTTATATATCTTTTTCCTTATTGAGAAGTGTATTATTTTGCAATCATGGGTTATGCAACTCATCCTTTTTAAAACCCTTTGACTAAGGACAATAATGAATATGGGAAAAAGGCATTTTGACACATTATAGGTGGCTTAATATTTTATCTCATCTTTATGGAATCATTCCTCAACCAAATACAACACATGGAAGAAGCAAGAACATAGTTATTACTTCGTCAGTAACTTGTAGAGTGTATTGAAATGGTCAACTACATTCTATATGTATAGCAGTATGAGACCTTAGCCTAATATTTTGTACTAGCATAGAGTTTTTTATCACTTCGAAATGATGATTTGGAGGTTGTGGATTGACAGTGAGGGGTGGAAAGGGGATGGATTTCAACTAGGCTACTATTAATAAAAACACCTTTTGATTGGTTGCAAAATACTTATTATGGAGAGGCATGCACCGAGTAGAGTATTATAGTAGTTTGGACGAACCAGTGGGTACCTTCAAGACTGGTTATTTTTGCACTGATGTATAGAGAGAGAGTAGAGTGGGGTCTCATGATTGATCTATTATTTACTATTGCTTATTTTGAGGTAATTACTAATTTAAAATGGGATTTATGCAAGGATATGATAAATATCAAGACTACAATAGATTACAACGCATGGTAGGAGACACACAACCCAATTCAATTGATTTGTTCAAGAGATGCACATCTGAGTTTCTTTCCGTGCATCTTAGGTGTCTTCAATGCATTTGAGCTAACTTGTTGCATATTTGATGAGAGATACTATGCATATGATTTTACTTGCTATAATTTTGTACAAACTCACTACATATTTGACTCAAATTGTGGACCATTTGAGCCAATTTATTACACTTTCAATCTCATTTGTTGCACATTTGATACATATCATGACACTTCTGTCTTGTGGAAAGTGAAAAACTAAGAGGCTTATTCTAATTGTTTGTAATTATTAAGTACCTAAATTTCTTACTTTTATGATAAATCTAAGTATCTTTGATCTACATCTATTTGTAGCATCGTAAATTGTATGCACTACTTAAGTGTGTCCAATTTCATGCTTATCCAGTTCTCCTTTTAGTGTGTATTCATTATTTTATGCATTATAGGACTTTTTCTATGCATTTAAGTCCTTCCTCTCTATTTAATTAATGTGAGCCTTTAATTATAGGTGTGTCCCCTTTAATTATTTCATTTAATCATGATTTTTGTGGGGTAAAAGTACAAACCTGTGTCCCACTTTTATAAAGGAAAAGGACGACAACATTCAAATTTGTAAACTTTAACGACATAGAAGTGGCATTTGTGTTTAGAATTTGAAGATGATGTAAACTAATGAAATGTGTAAAATTTGATCAAGTTTAGGCTTATAATTTTTTAAAAAAAATTTGAAAAAAATTTGACATAGTTTTTTAATTTTTTAAGTCCATTTTTTTATTCCTGAAATATGCTAAAAATTTAGGGTCTAGTCCGCATCAACAAACTATATGCAAATAATATTTTTTTACTCTGATTTCATAATATGTTTTAGATGACATGTATAGCTAATGCATAAAAAAACAAAAATTGGATTTATTTTTTATAAATATTTTGTCTGTTATAACTATCCAAAGTCGGTGTCACCTGAAATCAACAGTTTTTAGTCCGCGTTCAATTTTACCTATCAAATCTACACCAGCAAAAAAAAAAATTACATATTCTTAAAGAGGACTCTCTCCTCTAGTGTTAAATATAAATTTTTAATTTTTCTGACATGATTTTTTATTTTTAATATTTTTCGAATGAGCGTGTTCTTAAATGTTAAAA
>MU227214.1:171572-186839 GCA_018584345.1 Thuja plicata
CTGATTTAAAACAAAAATAAAACTCTATAAATAGATTTACATTGCTTTAATCGACGTGTAAAACTCAGATCCACAATTTGCGGGTTCTTGATCTGTCTGTCGATTCTGATGGTCAGTTTTCTTGATCATCGGTGTTCCTTTATCTGAACATGTCATCGGGTATGCTTGTCTATTCCTGTCGGGTTGATTCTGGAAACTGTGTTGCTGGTAATGCTTGTGTTCGCCGGTGAAGCTTGTGTTCGTTGGTGAAGCTTGTCGCATTTATACTTAGCATTTTTCTCAAAATTCTTTGCACTATCGGGTATGCTTGCATTTCACTGGTACTGCTTGTGTTCCACCGGTGATGCCTACTGTCTGCCGGTAATGCTTTCTGACTATGTTTTTCCTCTGAGTATACTAATGGAAAAATAATGTCTTCAGTTCTATCGCTTGGTCATCTTTGTGTAACTTGGTAATTCTCTGACACTCGACACATGGTGATGCTTGGTCGACACTAAAATTTGCTTGGCATATACTAGTGCTCGGTCGACACTCACATCACTCAAAATTACTCAACACATACTTAAGTTCTATAATCTTCTGCTCTGTAACTCGTTCAAGACTAAACTTGTAGTCATCCAAACTTCACTTAGACTTAAGATAAATAATATATAGCCTTGTCAAGGTGCAATCTCATCAAGTACCCATTGCAGTTTCACATAACTCAACCATTTCACCAGGTCTTCTTATTATCTCTCCTTTTCAAATCTTCATCATCAATCAATTGATATGGCACTTTATAAGATAGAAACTGTCTTACTAGTTAGGGGTTGACATCAATGACAATATAAAAAATGTTTCAATTGTAGTTTCCAACACTTTTTGTACTTAGGCCCTATTACCACATGTGTCCAATTTCACACATCTCCACTTATTAGACCCAAATTTTGCACACATTTTTGGACTCCTCATATCAAAATTGACCCTTGATCAAAACTTGAGCAATTTTTACCTCGTCAAAGGCGACTCAAGATGTCAAGGTCGTAAATTTTGTGACCCTCCCAACGAGAGTATCCCTTGACATGCTAACTTTGGCATAAATTTTAATTGGAGATTGGTATTGTGATTTTGATCTAGAATATATATCCTTAGTCAGACTCCTTCAAGTTTTGAGCCCCAAATTGGCCTAGAGAGGTATAAAAGAAATGCCACCACTCCCATTTTGTGTAAACAATCAATCAATCATTTAACAAATGAATGAATGAATGAGGTAATAGATTATCAAGTCCTTGTGAATTCAAGCACCTTCAAGCATTGATCTCTTCATGGTGGTAAGAATAGAAATCATTGTGCAAGCACACATTTTATGATGTCCTTTTAGGTCTTTGTGGAGTCATGTTATTGCATCAAAAATTGTAATCTCATTTCAAGAAGCCTCTACATTACCAAGGTATAAGACACTTATCAAGCCTTTGAGGAAAACCCCTTTCTTTCAACATTCTCTTTGTTTTTTTTGTTTGCTGGTGACATGTGGTGGAGATTTGGATTCAGATTTAGAATGGCATAATAGTCCACTTCCGATACCAAGCTTACTTATTATTTTTTGGCGGTGCAAGTGCGAATCCAACAAGGAGGGGTGAATCTAGCCACCATTGACTTCCTTGGTCACCCCTAACTAGTAGAATTGGCTGAAACTAAAGCTGGAAGTCAGTGGTTTTGTCCACTTCTCAAATTTGGTCTCAAATTTGAATATTAGTCTAATAACTATCTTGATTTTATAGAAAGCTCATTCTCTTCCTTCTTAATCCTAGATCTTTCATTTCCTTATTCCATTTACAAAATTCAACAATCCACATCGCAAAGGGAAGCCCTTACACTCATTCAATGCTTGAGTAATCTTGAGCCTAGTGGGTTGTTTCCTTCCTAATGTATTGACTGAAAAATAGGCCTAAGGTTCCTAGCTGACCTATACAATCTATCTTAACTGAACTTTACTTTTCACCTTACACTAACCCATAATCCAAGCTATCATTTATTTATGGGCTTATTTTCTTGATCTTTATACCAAGAGATTGAATTTTTAAAAAGTGTTGAAGATATAACTTGGAGCTCCCCATGTTGAATCGAGGGTTTTTTTTTTGAATTTGGCATTGTAAAATTACATTTGTTTCTAAATCACTCTTCCATTTTATATTTTAAAATAATCATAGCTTTGTCATCTATTAGAAGATCTCTATTTTTTATATAAATAATCATGTTTGGCGTGTCTTCCTCACATTGAAAATGAGTTCAAATTCAATCATTCACATTTAGGTTTGGGATCCAACATAAATGACTATCTTTTAATCCCCTATATCTTCTTATGTATTCTCTACTCTCGCATCTTAGAGTGATCTTGAAGATAAAAAAATAAGAGATCTTGTTTTTTTACTTTAGGTGTCTTGTCTAGGGATTTCATCACCCTAGGGGATAAAAACTCATATGTTTTGACAAAGTATAGAATTGGGGGGGGGGGGGGGGGGGGGGGGGGGGGGTGAATCAAAAGACATGCCTCTTGGAAGTGAAATTTTTTCAATTTGGGCTAAGCCTCTAAGAACTTTAAATCATAGAGAAACGAAATTAGAGATTGGTTTTCCATTTCCTCTCCGAGAATGATCCATTTTAGTATGGGATAGGCCTCTTGCACTCTTTTGATATATAAAGGATACCCTAGTTGATCTTATGAAGCATAGTTGAGACTTTTGATGATATTTTTGATGTAAATATTGTCATTGATGTCAAATTAATGTATCTAATAGTAATAAATATTATCATTGATGTCAAGAAGCATGTTTTAAAGGGAAGACATCTTTGAACCAAATTTTGGAAGCATTGTTAAGGGTTTTTAGGGTTTGAGCTTTCTTATTAGGGTTATTCATCTTTTTCTAAGTCCTAAACCTTATATTAGTCCAATCCTTGATTCCTTTTTGTTATGTTTCTTTTGTTACTAGCTCTGGTCTATTCCATATTGTTTGAACTTTATGACTTAAAGACTCTTTTTTTGTGCATTTACCAATATCATTTTCTTTGTATTACTTTCTATCCTAACTACTTGATATTATTTTAATCTTTATAAGTCTTGGATTATATGGTTTGGTCCCTATCATCATCTGCATTAATGTCAGATGTCACAACCTCATTTGTAGCATACTCAAAAATTTAGTGCAGGCTATGAATTGTTGGCTCACCTCTAAGCTACATTATTTAATTTTGTGATGTGTGTCATCCTATTGTTGGTCATATACTACAAACTTTTGTGTCATGTTAGAAAAGTGATTTTTAGTTTCTTCATTTACAATAGTGTGTTCTTTCTTTTCTTTCTTTTGAAAGGCATCTCTTCTACCTTATGGTCTTTTAGGCTTCACAAAACTTCTTTTACAAAAAAATTCTATGTGCCCAAAGTTGTTGTAGTTTTCACATATTAAATTGAAATCAATCAAAGGTGTAAAATAATTCTTGCATTTTAATGTATTTCTTCTCATATTAATTATACATTCTTTATATCTTTATGAACAAACTCATTGCAATAAAAAAAATAACTAGAGAATGAGTAAAGGACCTTCATTGCGTATGATTGTTTTGCATGAGCCATCCTCTAAATATTACCTTCTATTGTTGACTCTAACAAATCCACCATCCTTATTCTTGTCTTCATTGTTCATGGATGCATTGACACTTGATTTTTATTCTGTACATTCTCCTTCTTAGTGGGTTCAGTAGTCTTTGAGTTCTGACCGTCGTCATAATCAAGCCCTATCTTGATGAAGGGAGACCTTTGCCTACTTTGGATTTCATCCAACAATTTGGTGCTTTTCTCAAAATTTAAACACCTTTCTAACTCACCTTTTGCAATCTCAAATATTTCCTTAGAAATGTCATTTCTAATTCAAGCTACTCATAGTCCCTCTCTTTAGCCTGCAACTTTGTTGTCAACACATCTTCAATTTTCTTGGCTTCTTTTATTTAAATTTTGCATCTTATTATGAACTTTTAAAATTATTCAATGTTATTTTTGTTCTTCTAATTTTCTTTTGTTTCTAACTCAAAAGAATATAGGGAAAATATGAGTTCAAAAGAAGAAGAATAACTACTCTCTTATTTGGAATAAAAACTTTGCAAGTTTATTTTTTATACTTTAAATCCTTAGGATGATTGGTACTTTCATTACCAAGGGGACAATTGAAAACATGGTGCCCTACTTTACCACACTTAAGCATTTAAAATTTAACTTACCTTTGTACTTTCCAGAGCCTCTCGTAGATCTTCTCACAAAGTTAGCTTCTTCACAATCATGGTTATATTCTTCATCTTTAGTGAACCTGAAGGAAACTTCCTTCGTTTATGTCACAGTGCTCACATTTCTCATTTCATAAGCAATAAGAGAACCAAACAATTTATCCATTGTACACTTTATCTAAACTTCTAGCTTCTTCAATAACAGAAACTTTGGGATTATAATTTCGGAGAAGTGATATAATAACTTTCTTTACAATCAAACCATCCTTGAATTCTTCACCTAGTCCTCTAATAACATTGATAATTTCATCTACCCATAGTAGGCTGATGCAGGGGCATCTTGGCACTGGAAACGTCTTAAAGATCCTGGAATATTATGAACCTATATGGTTATTGTAATGTGGCTTAATGAGTCTTTTTGGTGCCTTATGATTGTAACTGGGTGTGCGACTCAGTTAAATGTTAGTAGTCTAAGTGTCTTAGACATAGAAGGTTTGTATAATCGTGGAGTTGACAACGAACAACTCCACGACACATTACTAGTTTAGTTCATATGGAAACCAACTCCAAATCGATTATTTGAGTCCGTTGGAATAATGGGAAGTTAGAAATTAGTTATGTGATTTGGTTATGGTAGTTATCGGGTTCTTGAAGCCTTTATTATGGATTTTGTAATCAAATAGAGGAGTGGGGAAAAAGCTACAAGAGATAGAGTAAAGCAAAAAGAGAGATTGAAGAGCGGCTCTCTGGTGGCAGCCAGAGAGCCATGCAAATTGTAATTGTAGTTTATATTAATGAAGTATCAGTTTTGGGCTGAGTTATTTTAAAGCTTGTTCATTTTGTTATCGGGTCTATTATAATTAGTTTAAGAGCCGAGTGTTATTTCTCGTATGTATTCAAGTTTGAAAATGGTTTCAAGAACCATTATGCCATTATTATACTGGTTTATAATAATGAATCAATTATTAGAAAAGGTGGTGGGAATTGTATTTGCTCACGAGAAGACCATGAGATGTTGAATTCGGTGCTTGAGAATGGAGAGAAGGTGGCGGCATGCAATGTACATGCAAATAAACGGTTGACAAGAAACCGTTCCACACGTTTGTGTTGGCTCCATGCATGAGTACGATATCAGAAGTTGGTGGAGCTGGTTATGCCGTGTGGAGGCCAAGATATGGTTCGACAGTCACCATGTGGGAGAGACTGTGAAAGATACCGTGGATAGGTATATATGTTTGGAGAAGATAGTAATATTTTATGTCGTCTCTAAAGCGGCGGGTGAAGAACATTGTTGTCACCATGAAATGAAAAAGACGGCAAAAAAGGTGGCGAAATGCAAATACAGTCTGTGTAAGAGCTGGACGACATGCAACATGCATCAAGTACCGGTGAGTGGTTCAGCGAGTGGTTGATAAAAGATGGTTGATTAACGTTCCCCATTATGGTGTCGCATCCTTCTTGCATGTGATGAGTTTTAGCTGGACGTTCCGATTCTTTGTTCTCATTTTAAGCAAATTGGGACCGATTACAAGAATCAGTTAGTTGGAGTGGAGAAACTTCTAACAAACATTAGGTATAGGATCCTTTGTTATGGGGAGGTAGTTTGGAAAAAGGTGGCGGTAAGTTAGAGACTTGAACAATCCGCATCAAGAAACCGAGGGGATCTACCTTGCAGTGACTAATAAGCTAGTTCTAGACGTTAGTAGGAGCCTCTAAATCGGGTGTCTATGGAGAAAGATACTATAATATGAAGATTTAAAATACCTCGATGCAGATTGAAGAATGACAATGGAGAGTTTTGCAGAATGGAGGACTGGGTCGAAATTTGTACTACATCATAAGCATTCGTCAATATTTTCTTCTTATTTCATCATTAAGATTTCAAACTTGCCTATGTAGGTTTGCAACTTTGCATGCTTTACTTTGTCATCTCCTTCATAGATGTTGCGAGGATTTTCCCAATTCTCCTTAGTATATTGTAAGTGCATTGCCTTTTAAAATTATAAATGTGATAGTCCACACAGAATGACATGCTTTTCTTTAGCATTTTTATCATATTCTTTCTCACCAATATGATATGTTGGAGGAGTAACAATATTCCTATATCCATCTAAAAAATACAAACATAAAACCCTGATGAGGATATAAAAGCTTCCATCCTAATGCTCCAAAAAGCGTAGTCTATTCCATTAAACAATGGTGCCTTTTTTGATGAGGATCCAACTGATATGCCAAGTGTTCCAAACAAAGATCTACATTTAGTTGTTGGGTTGCACCAAGGAACTTATCTCTAATACCAATTTTTTAACAGACCAATATACTTGAGAGGGTGGTAAAAGATAGAACATTGTCCCAGGAGCACCTCGAGCCTAGGGGTCACCATGAATCCATGATGGAGATCGAAGGAGAGGAGAAGACAAATAAGACCATTCATGGTCACTTTTCAATGTAATATGACCTATAAGGTCCAAAATGATGTAATTTGGCCATTAGAGCCACCAAAATGTAATGAAGTGCATAAAAGTGCCAACAAGATGTAATGTTGCCTTGTAGGAAAAATAAGGTCTAATGAGGGCTAATGGTCTTAGGGGTAGTAGTGAGGGAGTGGTTTGTAGTTTTGAAGTCATTTAATAACCATTTGCAAGTATTTAAAGTCATTAGACATGTAGTTGTCGAGTTGACAACTTAGTTGTCAACTTGACAACACTTTATCTCTTTTGTAATGGTCAAAATATGAGGACAATCTGTTCTAACTGTTCTTAGTCGGTTTGTGGGAAGTTACAAGGTATTTGGCTGGTCTTTTGGGTCTCAAAGAGGCCTATTTATGATGTAAAAGATAGAGAAAAGGTTAGAAATCAGGGTGAAGAAGATGTTGTAAGTTTGAATCAATAAAAATGATGCATTTTCTATAATTCACTATTTTCTCTCATCATGTTGTTTAGTGATTTCAATAGTGGTAATGCTATATTTTTGTTGAAGTGTGGACTTGGGATGTTAGGGAAGTGAGTTAACTTCATTTTAGTGTTGGTGGCACATGTTTTGGTTGGGTATTGAGAGATATTTGTCTAGTCGATCGAAGATTGCTCCAAACCCTCAATAGGGTAACTTGAGAGGGATAAAATGTAAATTATTTTAGGTGGAATGTCCAAAAAGCCTCTCATCTTGGAAAGTGATGAAGAGGAGGCATATATGAAATTTTCCTAGAGGTTTCAGAGCACCATGCATTGGATGACACGTTCTTGAAGGTAGTAGAAGGTGATTGTTAAAATGTCTCAGAGAAGACATGACAGTGTTAGAGAATGTGTAAGGCTTGTCCACCAAAGTGATAGGAGTTATAGTCTTGGAGGCACAAAGGAGTGTTGGAGGGAGAGTCCACTTCATGTCCAAGGTCTTGGAAGAGACAAGGAGCTCAAGGGAAGGGTTAAACTAGTAGAGTTACATGGTCTGGTCTTGACTGTCAATTTAGGGCAGTAGGAAGTTATTTCTTGTTTTTTTTATCACAATGTTGGATCAATGGATCAAGTGAGTATGAGTGAGTGGGAAGAGCCTTAGGAACCACAAATGGGAAAGTATGGAAAGAGTCTTAGTGCATAGAGAGATATTGTGTTGGGTGGCTATGGTGACTTTTCTAAGGGAGGGTTGACTGCCACAATGGACAAAAAGTATGTCTTTTGCATTCAAATGTGGGGATGCATAGTGGGTTGGTTTGGTGAAGACATTAGATGTTGTGGGGGGATGTATAGAGAGTCCTCTTTGTGGGAAGATAAGTGGAGGATCCATAGGGAGTGGTCCTAAGCGAGTGTGTTATTGTTCAAGAAAGTGAAATACTAGGGGTTGGGACAGTCACACCACATTTATAATATGCATGGATGGTTCAGTTGAATATTTGTTGATCTTAGTATGTGGATTCTAGTGGAGGAGAAGTCAGATAATGAAGGAGTAATGGCCATTGATAGGTCTAGTGAGGGGTTTGGGTCCATGATGTTGATCCATTTGTGAGGAAGTTATGAGTGTTGTTACAAAACAAAGGAGTGATACAAATGTCTCCTAAGAAGATTGTTGGTTGACCACTAGCTATAGTATTTTCATGTTGATCCATACTTCATTTTTATCACACCACTTCATTATAGTCAGCAAGAAAACACTAAAAAATTTGATCGGTTTAAATTCTAATTGTCGATCCCCTGATTTATAGCACGATGGAAAAAGGAAAGGAGAGGTTCTTTTATAGTCCATGATATCAACTAGATGTTTTTAAGTCTACATATGGTGACAAAAATATGGGACTACCACGTACTCCTTCAGGGAGGCACCTAACTGTGCTACAAACGAGGCATACATACCCTACCCCTCAATGAGATTTGAACTTGTGACCTCTCTTTCAAGAGTACAAGTTCTCCACTACTAGGACAACTTAGGTTGTACTACAAGAAACTTGATGTAGTCTCTCAAATAACTACAAGAAAATTTCCAACTGGGCCGACCAAGGATACATGACATCATCACACATTTTTGTAGCTGCTAGACTAGTCCCACTAATCTTCTCACAATCATGCACTAATCATTGATCTTCCCATTGGTCTTCACAACGTGTCACTTTCCCATAGTCTTGCGGGTAGATGAATGAGGTCCCACAAACATCTTTTGGGCATGTGAACATCATCCAATCTTCAAGTGATCCATCGTGAATGTTCTTTTGATCCTCCCCACAATCTTGTGGTCAAAAAGATGACATCACACAAAGTATTTGAAGACATGTGGACACCATTGGATCGCCAAAAATATATTTAATCCATTGATCCAATCCAAACAATAAATTATCCATTTAACTTAGGAAATAATAAAGTCTTTGACATCTAATCAAGTCGATAATATGCTAAGAAAAGGGGTTGATAATCACTATGATAAAGAAGGATTAAGTTGTTACTGAAGCAATCATCTATGGGTACTACCCAGTTAATGAGAAAACATAACAAAAGTTTCCATACCAAATATTGAGAACTAGAGTGTTAGGACATGGCAAATATGCAAACCCTAGTCTAACCATAGAGTAGAAAATTAGCTCTAGGATTGAATAAAATCAAACCACCTTACCTGATCAACACTTCAATAACTACATGGACAACAACACCATATCATTTCCTTGTAAGTGTGATCAATTAGAAATCTTTTTGTAATGATGATGTCTGATTGTGTCAATTGCAACATTGCATGACAAATATTTGACAACACTGCAACAAAAATCTCCCCTAGTAGTGAACACTCCATTATTCATGCACCCTAACATCAACGGAACACTTTAACATCTTGACAACACTAGTGGCCAAAAAACCTTACACACTATAATAACATACATGATAAAAGGTATGTTTTTTAAGTTCGATGTTTGTAAATATTATGAATGCATTGGAATTTTTTATTTGCAGTAATGAAGAGATTTAGTTTCAAAGAATCTTGATTGGAAATAATTAATGCATGGCTCTCCACATTGCATTTTTTGATAGTGGTAAATGGTTCATTATGTGGCTTCTTTGAAGCCAAAAATGGGCTGAGATAAGGGATCTCACTATCCCCCTTCCTATTGTCATAATGGTGGAAGCAATGATTCATTAATTTAAACAATAGAAGTTGGAAAATAAATGGAAAGGAGTAAAGGTGTCAAAAGGTATAGAACTAATTATACATGTCCAGTTTGCAAATGATGCTACACTTTTTAGGGTGGCGATTAGAGAGGCAAAATCAAGAAAATTAGCTCTTGATAAGTACTTCACACTGCTAGGATAGATATTGAACAATGAGAAATATTGTTTTCCCTCTATACGAAGAAAGGAATGTAGAGGACGATTGAAAATGTTTTAGGTTTCTCTAGATCTCTTCATTTCCTTTAGAACACATTGAGGCTCCTCTTTTTTTTGGAATGTGAAAATATTCACACAAGGAGGAGATCATAAGAAAGTGTAGAAACAAAACCTCAACATGGTTAAGTAAATGAACTTCATAGGTGCAAAGGATAACTATGATTAAGTATGTTCTCTCCCCTATCCCCATCTATGTGATGTCATGCTTTCAAAGAACTAATAAATTGATAACATTCATGGAAGGTTATTTTGAATAAGTTTCTATGGGAAGGGTCCAAGGATGATAAAAAGATATCATTTATACATTGGAAAGAAGCTTGCCTTCCGAGGGACAAGGGGGTAGTGGGTTGAGGAGAATGTAAAAATAGAATTTAGCTTTAGGAGCAAAATTGGTGTTAAAGATGCATATGAAGCTAGACAAATTGTGGTGCAAGTTTTTTCAAAACAAGCACCTCGATGAAGTAGAGCTTAGTAGAATATTAATAGTAGTGAATTCACAAGGAGGACCGACTATCTAGAAATTCTTATGAGACAAAAAACAACTAATAACAAAACATCTAATGTGAAAAGTTAAAAATGGAAATAAAATGCACTTTGGATGGATTCATGGATTAGACATACTTTGCTCAAAGATATAGACATTTTAGAAAGATGGATGAAACTCATTAGTGGTATGTATGATAGGTGTGGTAGACCATGTGAGAAGGGTGGAAAATAGAGTTGGCATAAACTATGAGTGGATTGAAATCACCCTCTTTCCTATTCTATATGAGGCCAAATCAATTATCAGGGAAATATTAAACCAAAGCATTTCATCCTAAAAAGTTAGCACCTATAATTAGATTCTTTATTAGGCCCCATTTTGGTATTCTTGAGATTTCATGTCCATTATGCTTGATCCAACAAATTTATCTCCCCTTATTCCAGCCTCTTTTCCTTTTTCCCAACTCCCTATTCAAATTTGAGCCTGATTTCTCAGGAATAGAATGCCATGGGCGATGTATACCTGAGTATAGAACATCCTAGGTGATCTATACCTTGAGATTTGGACCCAAATTCAAATAGGTGGCCCGTTGCGGCATTTTAGTAAGAAATCAGATCCCATGTCAGCCTTCTCTAATTTTTGAATTTCAAAATGTTGTGAGAGGTATAAGTTGCCTATCTCTCCTCATTTTGGTAACCATAACCAAGATCAAGATTTCACATGTGCTCACAAGATTGGAAAACAAATTCAAGATCTAGCATTCGTCAAGCATCCAAGGCATCTTTGAAGGCATTCTTCTCTATTGTAGCAAGCTCCTCTCCCATGATGGCCAAGTAGAGGAATTCTCAACAAAGCAAGAAGATCCTTTGACCATCTCCATGCATTCTTCCTTTCAAGAAAGTGTTTATCAAGCATAACAACATTGAAGATATATGTGGAGTATTTGCAGATCTACATATTTGTGAAGTCATCCTTAATTCCCTTCTATATTCCAAGGTTCAAAAACTAAAATTCAAGAAACATACAAGCATATTCATAAATATGTACGATCTCAATATTCATTTATAAAGGTATACAAGGAAGATCTAACATTTACCTTTACATTTGCATACTTTACTTTCAATTTCAAGGCTAATTCCTAAATAGCAGTTTGACCAAGGAAAATCCCTTTCCACAATATTTTCTCTATTTTTTTTGTGTGCAGGAATAGGTGGCAAATCTATCGATACTTAATCTAAAAAGTACATGGATCTAATAGATTGTCCATGAAAGTTTCAGACAAAAGCATAGGGTTTACAATGAGCTAGGTGATTTATTCTTGGTTATAGAATGCCTAGGATGATCTATACCCTGCAAATCAACTTTAGATTTAAACCACAGGTCAATATAGTCTTTTGGTTTATGTTTTAGGTACTTATAGGTTTCTGTCTAATTTTTGTCAGTTTGTGTTTGTTGTGATTTGTCATATTTGATCAATTAGCCTTCTATCTTGCATCACCTTTTCATATCCCATCAAATGTAACTTATCCCAATACATTATAGTAAAGGATCATTGCACCCACTTAGCGCTTAAGTCCTACTTGAACCTATTGGGTCATCTTCCTTCCATGTGTGCATTAGGAAAAGGTCGATTACCTATCTACTTTAGTGTCAACACTTTTTTATTGTACACAAAGAAATCTTTTACTCTCAAATGGGGATGATGAAATAATACGGTGCAACTCGAGGTGGGGAATACTTAGTGAAAGTGGGGTATGCATTACAAAAGGCATAAAGTGACATGAGAGGATAACCAACTAGACTTTGTTAGCACCAAGCAATACTTCCATTTGAATGAAACTACATAGAATAATACTTACGAGTGATCAAATGATGAAGTTGGGAATACATGGGCCAAGCATATGTCCAATGTATTGGGTAGAGGGTGAGACAACTAATCACCTCATATTACTTTGTCCCTATCCAACTAGATGTTGGGATTGGATCGAACTCTCTTTTTCATAGGTGACTTTGGGATAGTCAAACCTATTTGAATTCCTTTCAAGTTGGATCAATTTTAAGAAGAATGCACTCTAGGGAGACATTTGGTTTGTGGCACCACGAATTCTTATATGACATGTATGGAAGTAGAGGAACGCGATGATTTTTATGGTCAAAGTTTACACGTGGAAGAGGTGATAAGGAAATGAGAAGACAAAATATGCAAGGTGGTCAACTCTAATCTATATATGAGGACTAACAATGGCTTTATAAGGTGTGACAATAAGATTAAAAAATGGAAGAAATTGAAAATGATTAAAGGCGACCAATTGAGAAAACCAACAAAATAGGGATGCCAAATGCACTATTGAAATAAAAGAGGGCTGAAATTTTATTCAATCAAAAGGAAGTACAAACTAGGGGCATTAAACAACCCTATCCAGATCCACCAATTGATCTAATTGATGAGAAAAACCCAAAGTCAATTAAGCCTTATCCACAAAGGTGAACCCTAGCTAGGTCAGGGAGGGTCATATAATAGGAGATGACTAGAAAATTCATTTGGGTTGTCACAAAAAGTACGTGTAAATAGTAAACAATGAGGCAAAGATGGAAGCTATGGCTCCTGTGTTTTGGATGTGTAGGTACAAGGGACTGGAAAGAATAGGCATTGAAGGTGATTCCCTAATTTGCATCAACACCATTAGAAAGAGAGAATTCCAAAATTGAAGGTTGAAGTTATGGCTCCAAAAGATCTAGGAGTGTTTGGAAAAGGTAGGGGATTTCTCTATTTCGCATATTTATTGAGAAGCTAATGGGGCATTGATTTGCTAGCAAACCATGGCATTTGTCAGGAAGTGATAGAGGTAGTTAATGATAACCCAAGGTCATGATTAGGGTTGATTATTTTTTGTTAAAAGTTGGGGTGACAGAGGTGGTTAATGATAACCCAAGGTCATGATTAGGGTTGATTATTTTTTGTTAAAAGTTGGGGAAGGTGGCAAGTGAAGGTGTTAATTGATGTGATAATGGGAGATAGGAAAATATTAAGGTTATGACACCCATCTGAAGGAAGAAAATGTACAAAGAAGAGGTTAGTACGTGCACTTGTTCCAAGATGAATATGAGAATATCTAAGGGAATACTGTAAGGAAACTCAGGTGCGGAAACAACTTTCTACACTAATCTCTAAAGGAAAGTATTGTGCAAATTGTTTTAAATCCATACAATTTCAGATTCGTTAACTAATTTAACAAAGATATTGCAGCCATATACCATGCATATAGAAAATAGAGAATGACACAATGATTTACCCTGGGGAAAACCTTTCGTTAAAAAACCCCAGCACTCCAAAACATGCACAATGTATTATCTTCAACACAACGGTTACAACACACTTGCAATGCAAGTTCTTTCATGAGACAATCGACACACAAAGACTAATCCAGTAGCACCCGATCATACCAACAATACACTCTTTTTCTATATCTGTTTGCAACCCTAAAAATGCTTATATCATGCGCTTTCCTTTTTAGGGCAACTTCCAAAGATAGCCATATTAGGGTTTTACCATTCTCTGAGAAAATAGGAACCCTAATTTGATGATGTCTTCACCCATCATTGAATCTTCTAGAAATATCTCTTACATGTCATAGGAATCCGTCATAACCATTTCAGCTATGATCTCCTTACACACAATTCAAGATGTCGACACATCAAGTGGAGTGACACATCAACATGCCAACTAGAAATGTACACTCACATTTAATTAAATTATTTGCAAGAAATACATTTTACAAAAAAAATAATAAGAATAGGAATTATCCAAGGTTGAGACACCTTATTCCTAACATTCTCCCACTTGTCGAACACCTTGTAAGAGCAATAGGAACATAACAGGAACTAACTGCTATAGGCCAAAAGGCCCATAGACTCCGAACACCATCTGAACTTCGCAGTGCCCACTGGTTTCGTTAATGCCTCTGCAACATTCTTCACAGTATCTACCTTCTCCAAATTTACCTTTCCATCTTCCACCATATCTCTCACAAAGTGAAATTGCACATCAATGTGCTTCGTTCTGGCATGGAAAGTTGGATTCTTCGCAAGGCAAATAGCGCTCTGACTATCACACCAAATAGTAATCTGTTCTGCATCAACACCAACATCAGAACACAATCTCCTAAGCCAAATGGCTTCCTTACAAGAATGAGTAGCAGCCATGTACTCAGCTTCTATAGTCGACAAAGCAACCACAGGTTGTCTCTTACTCATCCAACTGATGGCACCACCAAACATAGTGAACACATAAGCACTGGTGGATCTCCTACTGTTAATATCACCTGTCCAATTTGAATCCACAAACCCATGAATACAAACTGAATGTGGAGATCTAGAAGATTTACCATGGTAACATATGGAGTAATCTGATGTACCCCTAAAATATCTGAATACTCTCTTAACTGCATCCCAATGTACCCATCCAGGGTTAGCCATAAACCGACTCAAGACTCCCACTGCTTGGGCAATGTCTAGTCTAGTACAGACCATAGCATACATAAGATTGCCAACTACACTAGCATAAGGTACTCTACTCATGTCCTCCACCTCACTAGGAGATTTTGGACAATCATCTACAGATAACTTTGTTCCCACTGAAACAGGAACACATAGTGGTCTACAATCTGCCAT
>MU227214.1:200627-231617 GCA_018584345.1 Thuja plicata
TAGTGACCCTTCCACGTCCAACTATCTTTAGGTGAGAATCATCACCCAAGTACACCTTTCCACCATCAAACTCTTCATATTTTGAGAACCAGTTTCGATGAGAGGTCATGTGAAAAGAAGCACCCAATTCTACCAACCACACATCATCAGATGCATGGGTTGCCAAAGCTGCAATAAAATCATCTCCATCTTCTTGAGATTTTTCAGAAGCTGAATCTGAGCCTTTCTTCTTCTTCTTCTTCTTCGGTTCTTTGCAGTCCCTCTGAAAGTGCCTAGATTTATCACAGTTCCAACATTTTTCCTTGGACTTTCCAGGAGTCTTAGAACTCCCACGGGATTTGGATCTACCCTTCTTTGATTTATTTTCATTCTACTTTCCTTTGTCGTTGGATCTCCCGCGAACATCAAGGGCTTCCTTAGATGAATCTAAAGTGACTATAGTACTTCCAAGAGCCATCACAAGATGGTCCCATGAATCTGGAAAGGAACAAAGCAGGGTCATACATCGATCCTCCTCCTCAATCTTGGCACCAAATGATGCCAACTGTGCAATCAATAAATTGAATGCGTTGAGATGATCAGTTACGGATCCACCTTCCTCCATTCTTAAAGAATACAACTTCTTTCTCAGGAACAACTTATTCACCAGAGATTTGGCCTGATACACAAACCCAAGTTGTTTCCACAAAGAATTTGCAGTAGTCTTATCAAGAACATTCAGAAGAATGACATCTGCTAGACAGATTCTAATGAGACCCTTTGCCTTCCGATCCTTGATCTCCCAATCCGCTTGAGATATCGCTGCAGGTCTCACATCAAGTGAAGTAGGCTCCCATAGATCACGGTCTTCAAGCATGTCTTCCATCTTGAGTTTCCAAAACTTGAAATTAGTGCCATTAAATTTCTCCACCTCCATTCTACTGTATGAGGAACTTGCCATCTCAATCTGCAAATAAGATTCAGATTGCTCTGCACAAAAAAATCCCACTCAACTTGAGATTAGCTCAAAAAACCCTACCCAACAACTAGGATCAAAAGTTGATCAAGCTCTGATACCACTTGTAAGGAAACTCAGGTGCGAAAACAGCTTGCTACACTAATCTCTAAAGGAAAGTATTGTGCAAATTCTTTTAAATCCTTACAATTTCAGATTTGTTAACTACTTTAACAAAGCTATTGTAGCCATATATGATGCATATAGAAAATAGAGAATGACACAATGATTTACCATAGGGAAAACCTTTCGGTAAAAGACCCCAGCACTCCAAAACTTGCACAATATATTATCTTCAACACAACGGTTACAACACACTTGCAATGCAAGTTCTTTCAGGAGACAATTGACACACAAAGACTAATCCAGTAGCACCCGATCATACCAACAATACACTCTTTTTCTATATCTGTTTGCAACCCTAAAAATTCTTATATCATGCGCTTTCCTTTTTAGGGCAACTTCCAAAGATAGCCATCTTAGGGTTTTACCATTCTCTAAGAAAATAAGAACCCTAACTTGATGATGTCTTCACCCGTCACTGAATCTTCTAGAAATAGCTCTTACGTGTCATAGGAATCCATCATAACCGTTTCAGCTACGATCTCCTTACACACAATTCAAGATGCTGACACATCAAGTGGAGTGACACATCAACATGCCAACTAGACATGTACACTCACACTTAATTACATTATTTTCAAGAAATACATTTTACAAAACAAATAATAAGAATAAGAATTATCCAAGGTTGAGACACCTTATTCCTAACAAATAAATGCAAGAGATCAAACCAAAAGGGGTGAATTCAAGGGATTTGGTACGTTGGGGTTCCTTCTCATGAAATAAAGTGAAAAAACCCTTTTGAAATGAAATGAAATGAAATTATTTTAATGATGTCCATGATACCACAGGTCTAAGGGACCAAAGAGCAAGTTAGGCATCTTGCTGTGACTTCTCCAAGTTGTTCCTTTTTTTGTGGATCCAGATTAAGAAGCTTGTTGTCTTGTGTAATCTTGCCTCTTCAAAAAGTTCCTTCATGTTGCTCACCTATAGGAAATCCCTGTACTCACTATGAATATCCTCATAAGCCCCACATTCCTTAATAAAATTTCATTCTATTTCCACCACTCCTTTGCTGCAGAAAGCACAAATTCTCTCTTCCCACCTCTCTTTAGGGACCATCCATCTACCAGTTTCACATTGTGAATGGTGGGAGCTAGTCCTTAACTAAGCAATTAGAATTTTGGCCTTTCCTTTAATTGTGGACCCTAAGTAGGATTTATCCCCATGATCCCATGTGTGATTAAATTCCTTAATATAGTAGGCCTTTTTTCTTCCTATCAGATTTGTCCACATGGCAGTTCTGAGTTTTTCTAACACCCATTTCTTTATTTCCATATTGGTGTTTAGACACTCTTGTAGGGTAATGTTCCACTTGTTCAACCATTTGTTGTTTTGTTCCTTCCATGTTATTTTCCTACATGTTAACTCATCTTCAACCACCAATTTAGGCCAGTGATGCTTATCCATACTTCCCACTTTTTTTAGATAACCTAACAGTCTGATAATTGTTGAGGCCTCAATTGGGAACATACCTGCCTCTGCCAAAAGGATCTTGTAAGGAACCGTTGCCTTGACCTTGAGGTTAGTAGTAATGAGATGCTTCTGGATTATTTCTATTTGTCTCCATTTATTATTTGATACGTTGCTCCCCCAAACCTCGCATCCATTAAGAATAGCCAGAACCACTAAAAGACCAAAGAGGGTATTCCTAGTTTTCCAGTCCCAAAGTTCTGCTTTCCTGCATCTATTTTGAAGAAGGTAGGAGACCTTCCATCCCCCCTGAATTCATTTTGACCTGCATGTCTCCCAACTTAGTCTAGAATGGAAGTCAATTCTGAGAAATTTGTACTCTTCCACCATTGCTAACGGGCTGCCCTTGAATAAGAAAGTGTACTTTTTTTTCTTTTTCAAAGAGAAGATCATGACTTTAGTTTTGGTAGTATTGACTTCCATCCCAACCTTTGAACAAAAGGATTCAATATTTTTCAAATGTTCTCTCAAATCTTCCGCACTCTTTGCAATTAGTATAAGGCCATCAGCGTAGAGGAGTAATTTTATCACATAACATGACAATTGCACACCTCCCCCATTGGCTTTGTTTAGCCACTCTTCCAATTTATTGATGTATAGGCCAAAGAGAGTAGGTGACAAAGGGCACCCTTGTTTGATCCCAATGTCACTCCTAAAACATTCTGACATGCCCTATTTAGTTATGATTTTTTTTTTAACCCATTCGTACAATTTATGAACAACAACCCTGTACTCTTCTGGGACTTTCAATTCTTCCATTCTGTGCCATAGTTTATCCCTAGGAACAGTGTCGAAAGCCTTCTTAAAATCCACAAAATAGAAAAAATCCTCTTCCCCTTGCTTTTCCCACACACTTTTAATGAGGTTTCTTAGTGTGATGCAATGATCAATGGTGGAATGTTTTGGTCTGAACCCAGCCTGACCTTTTTCTCTTTTCTTCTCTTTTTCTACCCAATCATTGATTCTACGCTCTAACATACTCCCAAAGAGTTTTCCCAACAGATGGTTCACCATTATGGTATGGTAATTGGAGGGGTTGTTGATGTCCCCACTCTTGTGTAGGGGGATAACCACACTAGTAGTACAATCAATAGGAAAGCAGCCCTGTGTGACCTTGTTGAAAATATTCTTGCAAAAATCAAGAAATCACATTACGGTTTGAGAAATTTACTGTTTGATAAATCACTTGAATCGCTCAATTGAAGTTAAGGCCTACAGTAGATTTTACATTTTGATGGGTGTCTATGGCTTTCTACCATTTTTTCCAATCTATGTAGAAAGAAGTATGGTTGCCTATACAGGATGTTGGAGCTTCAATTTCCTATATCTCTCTCTGGATAATAGTAGCATTGGGATTGTCTTTGTAGGGATTTCAGGCTCAAATGAGGAGTAAGATAGGTTGATTCAAAATGATTAGTTAGAAGACGATGGGGGTGTTGATTACAAATGCTCAGAGGAGGAAATTAAACAACATATAGGCAAGTTATTCAAGCTATGAAAAAAATTCAAGAGGGATGTGGTAATCAACACTATCAGTCGTGGGGCATAGGCAAATGGTCACCTACATCATGGGAGAGTTTATGAAACTTATTTTTCCAACGTTATCTAAATTCAAGGTGAGTCATTATGGGGGACCAAATTTGTGAGATTTTTTATAGCAAGGAATAGCTATGATTTGGCAATGGATGGTATTTCCACAATCATTTTTAGGCCGATGGATGGGACTATCACTAGCATTTTTGACATGAGTTGTGAATTGTGGTAGGGAAGCCAAGTGTGCTTGGATGTCGTTCAAAGGTGGTGTAGAAAGCAAGAATCTTGAAGCATTTTCTCTCTACTTATGGAGATTGATTCTCCCTAGCTCAAAAAGATTGAATGTATGAATGTGTTGATGGTCTCATGTTTGACATGCATATAGTGCTATAATGTTTCTTTTTTGATGAAATATAGGGAGCCACCCCCTTTGAGAGCACTTACCTTCATTTTTTTTTGTTTTTAAATAAATGGAATAAAATAATACAATATAATATATATGAAATATGACAAATACAATCATTTCTGACATACATGAATTTACTAGGGGCATGTACAAGGCATCTGTGCAATTGGATGCAATCTGTAGATAGGAATTTCTAATATTATTTCCAAAATTTTGTACATTTTAGAGGATGTTATTTAAGTTTATTTATGATATGCAAAAATTTGTAAATCCAAATAAGAAACATTATTTTTAACAATTTTAACTCAAAGAGATAGACCTACAAATTTCATTGTGTATAACTAAAATTCAAATGCCAAACATATATATTCAAGCTTGAGGTCTAGCAGGTAGTTCTAGCCAATCACATTTTTTTTTGGAGAAACCCAAGGCAATGCCAACAAGCTTAAAAAAATGTGATTCCTATATGTTGATTTGAATAGGATCAAGGCAATATGGAATAAAAGAAGGGTAATACAAATAGAGTCAAGTGTATCATGAGTGGATTATCATTTAGACATGAGACATTGGTAACTTCAAAGGGTTATTATTTTAAACCTTTTCTTTTAGTTATATTTATAGGCATTAACTAGATATAGGGGCCTAGCTCAACTAGCGAGAGCTTCCTATGGTAAAGCACAAGGTCATGAGGTCTAGTCTTCTCCCACCCCATGTGGAATTGGAGGATGTGTCACGGTAACATCACTCGTCATGTTAAAAAGTTTACCCGTGCACTACAATTTATAGGGATAGTTTTATTTTGTGAGAAACAAGTGTAACATGTTGGTGTCTTGTGTGTGTGTGTGGGGGGGGGGGGGGGGGTTNGGGGGGGGGGGGGGGGGGGGGGGTTTGGTAACCAAAATAGTAAAGTTTGGGTGTCCAAGGGAGTGAATGTAATCCAAGTTAGGTGTTCATGATGGGTGAAAGAGAAGCTTTGATTTCCATCCCAAACGAAAGATGAATAATCAAAATAACCAATATAGTAAAGTTTTGTTAGCCATTACACTTATGGTTCAACAAATGATTGTTTAGACTATTGCGCTTCTCTATAAAAATATGATGTAATTAAGAAAAATTCAAAGAATTAACAGAAACAAATATTGAAATTATATTATATATTTAATTTATAATTATATTTTAATATTTATTTCATGTGTTGAATAATTATAATTAAATAATGACTCCCACATAATACATTTTCTATAAATTCAATTTCCATATCTTTAGGTCCTCTTAATTTCTTAGGAGTAATCCCAGCTTGTAATGTTTGCGTATTAGTAAACACAAAAGATTGAAAATGAACAGGAGACCAGATGGAATATCTCAAAATTAAAAGAAAGATAACAAACCTTCTACTCGACTACACTTTTTTATTGGAATTACATTCTCTTAGAGTATTAAATAGATAAAATACAATTCAAACTTTTATTTATGATAAAACAAAGTCATATTAAAAGGAGTTTTAAAACCACAAAATTAACAATGTTCTACAACAAGATTTCATATGGTTATTTAGCTAATTTTAGTAGAAGCTACTAATCAAATGTTTTAAAGGTTTTTTATTTTTGATCGGTGATAAGTTTGTTTTTATTAATAATCATATAAAATACTACATTACAAACTAGAATAAACTGATAGTCTACCATTCAGGTATCAAACCCTGTCTATTTCCACTGTCAACATCTACATATTACAATCTGAAACTGAAACTGAAGATGAAACTAATAACATCCTGCCCATGCCTATACAAAATGAGTTGCATCTACTATATAAAAGTACTTAATACACCCATGCCTATACAAAATGGCCCGACTATATAACTAGACTTGAGACACATCAAATTTTTTTTACATACATTATGCCCTTTCCATTAAAAAAAATAGGCATACACATGCAGTAATGAAATCAAGACTATACCAGACAATTCCAAAAATAGAAATAACCATGTCCTGCTAATTTCTGACCTTGGACTTGTATAAAGGACCCTTGGTACCTTCTAGGATGAACAACCCCCCCTTGGACTTGTATAAAGGACCCTTGGTACCTTCTAGGATGAACAACCCCCCCTTAGTATCCAACCAAGCCCTCTTGGCCCTCCTTTTCTCCAACTCCAGCTGAAGTTTCTCTTCCTCCCAAGTCTACAGAAACTCGAGCAACATCTCCCAACCACCCCTTGCCTCCGCTATGCACTCCTCCTTACTTGTTGACATGCTCCAAACCAAAAAGGGCTTAAAAATTGATGTCAAACCCTCCACTTCTTGCCATGGACCATGCTCTACCTTTAGCCCAAGGCCCAGTTCTGTCATTGCCAATAATGGTATCATTCCTCCTGCCCATTCGGGTTTCACACACACTCGCATCACCTTCAAAGCCTCCTCTTTAGATCCCAATTGAAGCACACAAGCGAAGAAGGCCGAGGATATATCAATATTGGTTCTGAAACAATGGTTTGTCTTTAAAAATTCCTAACCCAGGATCAATTCCACACATTTCTAGAATCTGGGATCGTCGATCATAAATATCCCTTTCAACCTCTTCATCCTTATCACACCTCTAAAAGTCTGTAATTTATTGATGGTATTTAATGCAAAATTTGCCTCCATTTCTCTTATTTTGATTCTCTGAAGCCTCAAACCTCAAATACCATAAAACAAGTAGAAAGAGTGATATTAAACAGAAGGAAAATGTTAAGCTTAACAATACCAACGGGTCTTCAAGCTTCTTCTAGACTCTTCTTGAACAATTACCAATATACACCTTCATTCATCCACGTTGAGCTTTCCATGTGTGAAATTAATATCAAGTATCCTTTCATAAATCCTAGCATACTTACTTCCTATCCTTCATCAACTACCTACCATAATCTTTCATCATTTCCATCGTTCACATGGGCTTTGAATGGGCGGGTTGATGCAACTTTAAATTTATAAATTCTAAAAAGAATGCATAAACACTAACATCTCCAAATGGATTTCAAATGCAAGCAAAAGTACTAAGCCCCCTTCTATCATAGCCCATAAAAAATGATTATCATCCACTAGTACACATAATACAGATCATTCCCAATGATATCCCTAAAATCTTCAATTAGATCAACTTTACCTTGATCTCTCAATGAAACACCTATTTTTGACACTATGTCTGCAACTTCATTTCCCTCTAGCAACACATGAGAAACCTTAAGCTCCATAAAGGATCCCAGGAGATATTTGATTTGTTGAATATACTTGTTGAGGTACCAAACTCCAAATTCCCCTTTTGCAATGACATTAATTATTACTAACGAGTCTCCTTCCAAGTGCAGTTTAGAAACTTGCAAGAACTTTGCCATTTTGATCGCTGAAAGAGATGCCTGAACCTCTGCCTCATTGTTAGTTCCATCCAGTAGAATCCTTGCCCCCAATAGTAAAATACTTCCAGTCCAATCTCGAACTACATATCCCGCACCAGAGAGGCTCGGGTTGTCCTTAGAAGCTCCGTCAAGTTAATTTATCTAACCTTTGTCTAGTGGGATCCACGACACTGCTTTAACTGAAGAGGAAGGAGGATTAACCCTCAACAATCCATTAATGAGCCTTTTAAAGGATTTTTTAAAACTTATGGAATTTCTACTAAATTTAAGTAGTTATTAATTATATTTTGTTTGCTCTATAAATTTTTTAATAATAAATCATTCATTCACATTCCCCTTTCAGGACCCCATCCCCTTTCATCTAGCCCTGGCAATACGTAATATCTCTCCATTTCCATGTCCTCTTACAGATGTTTTGGTTATTAGATTCTTTTGTGGCTTCAACTTCTGGAGTATGGATTTTATTAATGATGGGTATTGTATTATACATACTACATTTTAAGCACTGAGGTGATTAATCTTAAGATATTGAACCAGGCTCTGGATATTTGTAATTCATACATCAATGTTGTTGCACTTAAGTTGGGCACATTTTGAGTGATGGGTGTAATCACATAAAAATGGTCATCTAAACCCTAAACCCCTAAACGCAACAATTAATCAAGAAACCCTAATTTTGATAAACCCTAAGTCCTAAATCAAACAGACAATTCCTCAATCTATCAAATTCAAACTCATCTGACCTAAACCCTAGGTCCTAATCAATTATCACACTTGATTAATTAATTAATTCCTAAAATCACATTACATTGGCAAATAAACTTTATACTAATTATTTAATTGATATTCTAATATATTAATTAAATAAAATAGCTAAATTGTCAATAAAATCCAAAAAAGAATTAAATTAATTAATAAAAAAAAACTATGCATTTAAAATCAATTAAATCTTTAAAAATGCATATGATGTCGATTCGAGAGAGATTTCTATTAAAGAGAAATTATTTTCCTTCAGAAGGATCCCTAATTTTTTCTATTGATATTATACTACATTTTGTTTTCAAGCATTTTTGCATTTTAGCTTTTATTTACTTAGCTTTGTTTAAATTGTTTAAGCATGCAAACTTGATAATCTTAGAGCACATTTTGATTTGGTGTTTTAAAATATATCAAAACATTTCAATTTGGTGCTTTAAAATGAATCTCTAATTAGCTTTGGATTAACCACAAACTGCATCTGCATAATCATTTAGATCATTTAGCTTTAGATTTTAAATACTTCGTTTAGGATCTGGTGTAGTCACTGTTTCTTGCGATGACTTGAGAGAAAGAATCAAACTCCTTCCTATTAGAAGACAATGAACCGGTGTCGGTTAGCTTAGGATGTTTTTAATATTCTGATTTTGTTATTTTCTAACCTACTAACCACTTAATGGATCATTGAAGTGTGTGTGTTTGCAGCTGCAGGTACCCAAAATCACACATACATTTATGGCGCCCACCATGGGCTCGAACCCACGACCACAATTCCTTCTACCTTCTGTCTATTATTCTTTCAGCATATTTGAGTTCTATTTCAACACGTTTCATCTATTTGCTATCACTTTTGTAGCACATTTGCATTCTATTTTAGTGTAGTTAATCATTTCTTCTTGCATGTCATTTCTATAGGATGCATGTTTCTCTTTTGAACTTGCATGTCATTTTGGTAGTATGCATTTTTTTCTTTTTATCTTGCATGTCATTTATGTAGGATGCATGGTTTTCTTTTTAGCTTGCATGTCATTTCTGTAGATTTCATGTTTTGATTTTTAGCTTGCATGTCATTTCTGTAGGTTGCATGTTTTGGTTTTTATTACATGTCATTTATGTAGGTTGCATGTTTTGCTTTTTATCTTGCGTATAATTTTTGTAGGTTGCATGTCTTTCTTTTTAGCTTGCATGTCATTTTTTTAGGTTGCATGTTTTGATTTTTAGCTTGCATGTCATTTCTATAGATTGCATGTTTCACTTTTTAGATTGCATGTCATTTTTGTAGATTGCATGTGTTTTTGCATTTTAAATTGATAAAACAACAAGTTTTTATTGATTTTGTAACACTCACGGTTGTCTTTGTTTATTGTTTTTTTTCTATTTTCACAGCCTAACAGTGGATTGCAGGACATTGACAAAGAAGATAAAAACAAAAAATACTGACGGATTGTCTTGCAGGTTGTCGTGTACGCAAATCAACCAAACAAATTGTGTGTTTTTTTGTTTTTATTAACTAGGAACCTATTAGTTCCTTTTCTTGCTGACATAAAAATACTCTCAAAGATCTTGCTCTATTTATCCCAGACACATACCCAGCAAGATACAGAATGACAGAAACATGGTTTTTGAACCCTCTACACTTTGAGCTCCATAAACTCGGGCGGGATTACCCTTCCAACTCAGAACAATCAAATCACTAAATCATTCCAGTATAATATGAATGGAATTACATGGATTGACCACTGTAACATTTATTGAACAGACCAAGCATAAAATTAAAGATCAATTTTGATAATGATAGTCACTTAATTCAGTGGAAAACTGACCAGTGCTTAAATCCTAGGTCATGGAGTCACTTCTGAATAAATTTAACTAATCTGCTCATGAACAAAATTTAAAACAACTACAGAATCTGAACAAAAAAAAAGGTATACCTTATATATCTATCGTCACACATATAACAAATTAATTCATCAAATTCATTATAGACCCTGAATCTCACTGAAAATAATCCTAAGGCAATTTTAATCTTTCCTTGAAAGAACCCTAAAACTATTTCAAAACCTGCCTGACAGATGTATAAATTGAACATTCCTTGAGCATTCAATTTATATAAAATTTAGAAAACCACAATGAAGACAAAATACTCATCATATATTTCAGAAACTATTGATGGATTTCATTTTGTATTCATAATCAGAATTGTTAATACATTCAACAATAATTCCAGAACCCTAAAAATGTATTGGTCTTAAACGAGAGTTTTTCCATTTAAACTTGTACTTCCAAATGAAAAATGGCTATCTTCCCCCCGGTAGTCTTGGAATCCTTTTATAACTAAGGATGCAACAAGCTACAGACTACATGGGAAGGATTTACAAAATCTTTTTCAACAACAATTTTGTAGTTAGCATAAAAACAAAAGTTGTAACAGAAAACAGGGGGCAAAAGTTGGCGAAGTCTGAACAAGGTTCATTGTTGCAGTTTGACAATATCCTCTTCATCCTTTCAGCTTTGCTTCCCACCTGTTTACCTCTTTGGTAGTGGGCCAATCAAAGTTCTTTTCTTGTTCCATCTTGGCAACAGTCTCTGTCCACCTGGCATCAATGGTTGTTCTGGCCTCTGAAACAAACTTTTCCATATCTCTCTCAACCTTGAAGAGGTTGTCAATCAGTTCATTGTAATATTCAACATTTACATCCTTCTCCAGGCGCTGCTTCATCTCCTCATCTTTAAATATCCCATCAAATCCATCTGTCCAATCAGATTGTGGCTTCAAAAAGCCAACTTCATCATATATCTTAGGGATTAGGAGAGGACATTGGTCACCAAATAGTTGCAACATATTATTTATTAAGTCAACCTTACCATTGAAGAAGCCATATGTATTATTCACCTCATTGATCATTTCAATAGTATATGCAATTTTATCAGGAAAGACATCACTATATAACATGGTTGTCTTCAATTTGTCCATCAGCCTGTCTCTTCCTCACCAAGTCTTAAATGCGGGCTCCAAGAATGTCATAGCTTCAGTAGCTATATTTGATGCTTCTTGTAATGAGCCATACAATGTATACACTATGTCAGTCTTCTGCTTCAAAACATCAATTTGATGTTGAAGTATGGACAATATGATATACATGGTATTTATGCTCTGTCTCTGTGACAATTCCTTGGACTGGCCTTCTGCCATTGATGAATCTTCTTTTTCCTCTGTGGCAGCATCTGTTTCAATTTTTGGTATTTCCCAAGGGACTAGAGTCTTCTCTCTTTTACTCTCCACTAATTCCTCCTTCAACTTTGCAATCTCCTCCTCCAATGTGTGGTTATGAACCACCACCTCTTCATGTTGTTTTTCTAAGGCCATCATCTGGCCAAAAGTTGTTTCATACCTTTTTGACAAATCATCAACCTTTTCCAGGTTCATGAATGATACTTGAGTCATCAACTGAGCTATCTAAGTTTCTGTAGTGTTTTGTAGATTCCAAATCATCCCATCTGCTCTTTTTTTCTCTCTTATGGTCATGACTAGAGGATTTTGTGTAGCAGGGGCCAGTGACCAAATAGCTAAAGTCTTAGATTTAGGATCAAACCCTGATCCTTTCAATACCTCATCAATTTCAAACTTTGTTTTCATTAAAGGGTCTTCTTGCCTCATGATCTAGTCAATGATAAAAGTGGATTGTAAGTCCCAATCTAGCATTAACATCACCCCACTATTATGCACCAACAGTCATGCTTGATCCATAGTAATCAGCTCACTCTCATGATCATAATTCTGGAGTGTCTTCACAATTTCCTCATTTTTTTCTTCCTGACCTTCTCCTGTGATTAGGTTCTGCCTTAGATCCTTCTACTTCATTTTGATCAAGAAACTCTTAAATGCATCAAATTTTATGAATTCATCATCTTTCATGAATTCAATTGCCATCATTACTCTCTCATCAGTTTCTCTGAATAATACCATTTTATTATCCCCTTGACCTTCAACTTGGGGTTCCTTTTGCATTTTCCTTCTTAGCCTCCTGAAATATTTACCATGCTCTATTATTATAGCCTTGGCCATCTTCTTCCTGTCCTACCCCTTCTTGTGCTTTTGTTTTTGTTTTTTCTTGGGTGGCTCTCTAGCAGAGGTAGCTTCTTCACCCACCTTTTCTTCTTCTTGGTGAAGTTCTTCCTATTGTTCTTCTTGTTCCTATTTTTGTTCTTGATGTTCCTGGTCATGTAGTGCAAGAAGAATTGGGGATCCCTGGTATTGTGCATCTTGAGCACTAAATTGTGGTACTTGTGCCATTAATGTATCATAAGACTTGATCATCTCCTCCATTCTTGATAGATATGGGAGGCCAGGGAAAAAACCAGAAAAAGTATTGTCTGATTCTTTCCAGTCAGCTTTTGCCATGCTAAGATTGTTCCACTTCCTTCTTCTTTCTTGGACTTCATGCCTATCCAGTTTATTTCTCACAATGTCTTCATCGTCTAGTGGCTCATGATCTCTAATTTTTTGGCAAGGGGTCATAGATTTTAGGGCTATCTTCACAAACTATTCTAGATCACATAACCTAGCAATTGTTGGAGACATTCTATATTGCTTTAGGAAATTATTGATCAGGTTGAAAAATCTCTTCCCAATAGAGAAATCACAACCAACCCATAACCTAGGGACAAAAGTACCCTTTTTATGCCCTTCCAAAAACTCTTTGTCAACCCAAGTAATCTGCCAAACAAAATATAAGAAAGCAACCCTAAGAGGTACAAACTTGGGGACAATGTGAGGTGGTTGTGTACAACCATATACCCTTATGATAGTAATATGATCAAAGAAGAAAAAATCACCCCAGTTGTGAGTAATTGGCCAATTTGGAACAAATTGCCAAGGTCTTAAGACTCTTTTGACCTCATTTGGAAATCTCTGCCTATCAGCTCTTAGTAGATCAAAAATTGGATCCACAATCCAATTACAAAAGCATACAAAAGATGAATTCACTAATGAACTGTCCCATACCTGTTTCCATCTTTGGATTGGTGCGTTGACATCATATTCTAAAACAAACAATTCAAGCTCTTTGTCCATGGATTCCCTGTTAAAATATAGAATCATACACATTAAATGGGAATAATGCTTCAAAGTTGGTACAGGGGCATCTGACTGTATCTCTACCAATGCAGCATGTATGGCCTCAACTATGTATCCCACATAATCATAACCAGTGTTGACCTCTGGGTGTTGGATTTTCATGGCCATCATGAGCACATCCTGGGGTACTATTGAATCTCCATCAAAACCTAATACTCTAGCTAGGCCATATACTGTGCATTTTATATAGTGATGAAAAAGGGATAAGTCAAAAGGTGGTTTGAGGTTATCTGGGACTTTCACTAAATTCCTATCCACCCTGGGCATATATCTAGGCATATCAAACTTTTTGATTAATTTCTCCCTTTTCTTATAATCTGCTTGAATTTTCTCCAGCTCAATCTCTGTGCACAATGCACCAGTTATCCCAAAGACCTCTGCTACTCATCTCTTGTCTATGGATACTAAGGTCTCTTTGTTTTTCTTTCTGATTACCCTACCTATTGGGCAATAATTCTTAGCAAGTTCCCTAATTAACCCTATATCCACATATATATCAGGCACAATCAACTTTACCATATTTAACTCCCAAGGATTGCAAATAGGCACTGGTTTAATCCTATTATTCCAAAAATAATGGAACAGAGTATTACCAGAGAAATTTGGAGTGACCGGGTTTCTACATTGACACTATCTATCTCTCCATTCATCTCAGTTAGCACTGTTTGCATTTGATGTCCCAGGCAGCAAATCAACAAATTCCTCTATGTATTTCTTCACTGCAACCTTCTTCTTTTCAGACCCCTGTGATGCAGCACTAGTGGTAGCTTGACTCATCTTTCCTTTTCAAATTTCTATCTCAGAAAAACAGGCTCTGTTGATTTCTCAGAAAAAATATTCAAAGCGCAAATGAGAGTTGTAGAGAATCAAGCTCAATCATTCATCATTATAGCCATCAAATTGGCATCTTGTCCACTTGAATGCTAAATTATCACACTTGCAGTGTCATGCAATCATCTCTCTATAACTAATGTTGTCATTAATTCACACTGTTTGATCCCTACTAGAAAAGAGTACTCACTTTTCTCTTTTTTTTTGTTTGTAAGCCATAAAATGAGTCACCTGTCAATTTGTCACCAACCTGTTGTACCTTGCTTATATTAAAAATTATCCTTGCGAGTGAGCAACAAGACCTTTCCTTCTAAGCAATCACACACTCGCGATCTATTTTTGTTTAGGTTCATATGCTCCACGACTAGGCGATGACCTAACTTGCAACTTCATCATGTGATATTCACACACTCGCTATCTCTTTATGCTTTGTATTTATACTTGAGTGAGTGAGCGGTGTTATTTTTCCTTTTATCAATCGTGGACTCGCTGCTCAAAAATTTACTTTCTTTGAAACCCTGTGAGTGAACGATATGATCTTTATTACTCAATCATTTCTCAGTCGCACACTCGCTGACCTCTACTTATTATGCTTTGCGCTTTGAGCGAGTGAGCGGTTTTTCAAAACAATCATACATTATTTTCTGGTCACGCAGTTGCTATGGCTTTCTGATTTGTCTTTATACCTCTGCAGGTGAGCGATGACTATTTTCATTACTCAATCATTTCTCAGTCGCACACACGCTAACCTCTACTTATTATGCTTTGCGCTTTGAGTGAGTGAGCGGTTTTTCAAAACAATCATACATTATTTTCTGGTCGCACAGTTGCTATAGATTTCTGATTTGTCTTTATACCTCTACGGGTGAGCAATGACTATTTTCATTATGCACTTTTACTTATTCTCTCACTCGCGTTACAAAATATTTCAGCTCACAAGCATTAGCAAGTGAGCAATGACCTTTTCTCACCATAGTCGCATACTCGCTATTGAGATTTCTTTATGAAAGAATCTTTCACGACTGAGCGAGCGCCTTTCAATCCTCTTCATTGCGCACTCACGGGCTTGCAAACTTAACCAACACACTGTCTGCGAGTGAGCGATAGCCAACATTCTTTCTCAATCGCACACCCGCTAGGGTTTTCTCATTTAAATTTATTCATGGGCGAGTGGGAGATAACCTCTTGTCTTTCTTTCATTGCGCACTCGTGAGCTTATCATTTTAAACAGTGAACCATTGGCGAGTGAGTGAGAAAAAAATTGATCACTTAGTCACACACTCGCACACTTTTAAAACACTGAATACTTCCTGTGCGACAAGAACCATTTGATGATCAAAATATACTATATCGCGTACTCGCACTACACAAAATACAACAGTTAAGACCTGGGCGAGTGAGCGCTACTAAAAATATGACTTCCTTGTGCACTCGTGGGTTCAAATGATATGCATAATAACTTAGCCCAAGTGAGCGGCTAGACCTTCTCTTACATCACTCTCTCAGTCGCGGACCAAAAAGTAAAAGACCTAAGACCACCGCGACTGTGCGATACATAAAAACTTAATTCATCGCTAATTCGCCGATCCTTTTAACATTAAACTTGATACCCCACGAGTGAGCGACATACAAAATATTTGAAACTCTCTCATTCACACACTAATAACCCAACTTTAAAATTACATCGCGATTGTGCGATTAACACAAATTAATGAACAAGTCGCTCACTCGCACACCTAAATTGACGAATCGAGACATGACCACGACTGCGTGATACACTTAAAAAATGACTCATCGCTCACTCGAACATCTAAAAAGACACTTTAAAAGATCAGCGCAGGTGTGCGACTAAAGATTAGAACAAGGCAATTGGAAGACTTAACCATAAATTTGATTTTTGACAAGAAAAGACATGGATTTTAAATCAAAAGACGCGGGAAAAATTGCCAAAGCATGGAAATTTGAAAATTTTGATATGCAGTGCTAACAATGGCTCTGATTGGGGAAAGTTAATTATAAATTTGACATTAGAAGCCAAAAATCTGGGAGACAGACCACAAACTGAAACAAAACTATACATACACACACAAAAACCACACTAAAGCAGGGAAATCTAATCTACTGTGCATGGAAAAGAAAATTTACGAGAAATAATGTTTCAGGAATTGTCCATGCATTGGCAATTCCTGTACCTCACCATTAGGGTCTTCCCAAAAATAAGAATCTTGACCATGAAGCTCCTGGACTACAAAGGGACCCATCCATAGTGATTCAAATTTACCATGTTTTCCCTTTTCTTCTTTTCTAGCATTCCACTGTAGCACCATATCATTTATCTAAAATTTTCTTTTAGTTGCTCTTTTTTAAATAGGTATTTGGACTGCTATTGGAGTTTCATGTTTCTTTTGGGTGCCTCTGCTCTTATTTCTTCTAGTTCCACCAATTGGTCCATCCTCTCCATCATGGGTTCTTGTTCTTCAAACTCTTCTTCTTGGAGAAATTTATACACTGGTAACAAATTGTTTAAAGGCAATCTTGCCTGAGTTCCATAGACCATTTCAAAAGGGGATACCCCTATTGCTCTTTTCACTGTTACTCTGTTAGCCCAAAGGGCTAATTTCAGTTTTGAATACCAAGACTTTTTATTTTTCTCCAAAATCTTCTTAATGATTTTCATAATGCATTTGTTACTGGACTCAGCTTGTCCATTTTATTGAGGATTCTATGGTGAGGAATAAGATACAATAATGCCATAGTTTCGTAGAAATCCTTAAACTCTTCAGCCCTAAAACACATGGCATTGTCCTTGATTAACTTAGTGGGCACACCAAATTTTGTCAGAATATTATCCATCAAGAAATCCATTACTACCTTACTAGTAGCCCTTTTTGATGGAATTTCCTGTATCCATTTTGTGAAATAGTATGTAGCCACAAGAATCCAACTTTGGCTTCCACTGGATTTTTTTGTAAATTCACCAATAAAATCAAGACCCCATTGGGTAAAAGATGCTTCAATAGTCAGGGGACTTAATGGCAGAGCTCCTGAAAATTTCATCTTGGAAGAAAACCTTTGACAAGGTTCACACCTCTGTACAAACATCTGAGTATATTTGAAAAGACATGGCCAATAATATCCAGCTCTGATTATTTTGTGAGTTGTGGTCTTGGTAGAATAATGCCCCCCACATTCACCACTATGCATTTCACTCAAAACTATTTCAGATTGTGATTTATCCAGACATAGCAACAAAAATCCATCCCTATTCATCCAAAATAAATCACCTCATATCAAGACATACCTTTGAGCCTGCAACTTCAGAGTCCTTTTTTGATTATCTGGCATATGTTCTAGACATTTACCATTTTTCAAAAAAACACTACATCAGTATACCATGGCTGCAATTCTATACTAGTCAAATTCATGTTTACAATCTGTACATCATTGACTTGAGCCAATTCCATGTTTGTGTTAGTCATTAGCTTGGCCAAACCTAAACCCCTTACCAATTTGGTGACTTGAATTTCCAGATCAAATTCTTGGATGCAGTTGATCCATCTACACCTTTTTCCAGTAACTTCAAACTGAGACAATATATCTTGCACTGTAGCATGTGGCACATAAGCAATTATCTTTGCACAAACTAGATAAGGTCAAAAAACCTTGACTGCTTTGACCAATGCATACGCTTGTTTCTCCATTGTCTCATAATTAAGTTCTGTTGTTTGCAAAGACTTACTGAAAAATGCTATGGGGTGATCAAAACCTTCATCATCCTTCTGCAAAAGTACTGCAGCAATTGTATGGAATGAAGCAAAAGAAAATATAGAAAAAGGATTTTCATAATTTGGAGATCTTAATACAGGCGCTTGCTGAATAGCTATCATTATCTCATCAAAAGATGACTGGGCATCTTTATCCCTTTCAAATTTAGCATTTTTCTTTAATAATTTAACAATGGGCTATACTATCTCGGCAAAGTTTGCTATGAATCTCCTCAAAAAATTTACTTTCCCAAGGAAAGAATGAATACCTTTGATATTTTTTGGGGGCAAGAGCTTGTTAATGGCTTCCACCCTTTCAGGATCAATCTTGACACCTTCTTTGGACACTATATGCCCCAATAATTTACCTTATGTCACAACAAAGTGACACTTCTTTGGATTTAATGAAATCCCATACTCCAAGGCTTTAGTAAAAATCTTCTCCAAGTGCTTACAATGATCCTTGGCCTTTTGGGAATATGCAGTTAAATCATCTTGGTACACCACCATAATTATATTTACAAACTCCTTAAAAGCCACATCCATGGCTCTTTGGAAAGTAGCCCCTGCATTTCTTAGGCCAAATGATATTCTCACATAGATATATGTACCCCATGGGGTAGTAAAAGATATCTTGAACTGTTCAGATTCTTGGACCAACACCCGGTTATAACCAGAAAAACCATCCATCATAGGTAAAAGCTCACAACCAGTTATTGTTTATAGCATTGCCTCCATGTTTGGCAAAGAGTAATTGTCTTTTAATGAGGCTACATTAAGGTTCCTAAAATCAACACATAGCCTGATGTCTCCATTTTTCTTTCTGACTGGGACTAAATTGGACACCCAAGAAGAATTGTCTAATTGGTTTTATTATCCCAGACTCTCTGAGTTTTGTCAATTCTTGTTGCATTTTGGGGGCCAACAAAGGATTGATTAGCCTCTGTTTTTGTCTAAAAGACTTAATATCATCTTTTAGTGGGATTTCATGTTGAAAGAGATCTTCCCTATAAGCCATAAGGTCTTCATAAGACCAAGCAAAAACATGTTTGAATCTTTTTAGCAAGCCAAACAAATTTGTCCTCACATGAGGAGCCAATTTCTTTCCAATATATACAATCCTAGGATCACACTCTGATCCCAAGTTTACCTCCTCAAATTCATCCAACTTGACTGTAGATTTTTGGCACATATGACTATCATTGTCAGTAAACAATCCCTCCAATTGAGTTAGTCCTTTAGGGATTTCATTTGTCTGTAACTGCAGAATTTCATTGCCAAATATAGTTTCTTTCCCATCAATAATTTCTATCAAATTATTACAGTCAATTATTTGCCCTTCATAACTATCCACACAATGAATGAAATTGAGAATATCTTCATCACTTTCAAAGACTTGCCAATTGTATACATTATTAGGGATGATAGGCTTGGTTTTGGTTTCCACAATAGATACTCTTGCTAGCGTTAGATCATCATTTTTCAAGGCCACATTAGCCAAAAAATATGCCATGATATTCTTAGATCTCTCTATCCAATCAATAGAAAATGCATCAATGAATTCAATGCTATCCCATACAACATGCTTATATTGTTTTAGCCTATCATTTTTACCAACATATCTTGATCTAATTTGGGATATAGCTAGCTCCGAATCACCAAAAACTCTTAACAACTCAATGTCATGCTTGATTGCTATTTATAATCCCAATAACGATTCCTCGTACTCAGCTGTATTGTTTGTACATTGAAAGGAAAACATGAATGAGTATTTGAAAGTAATACCTGATGGAGAGACAAACAGTACACCAGCTCCTGACCCTTCTCTAGAGCATGCTCCATCAAAATACATCTGCCACAGTCCAAGTTGTTGTAGTTCTAATTCTTCCACTATGGGATCTGTTTTTTTTAACTATGGTTGAATCTTTTCAACCTTAAAATTATGCATATCTACATCCACAAAGTAATTCAGCATGTTTGGTTCAATTTTTCAACATAAACAGGAGATCTGGGCTCCCTCAATAGTTTTTCTTCTCTCCCATTTACATAAATAGTAGAAAAAGACAAATCCAATTGTACATGCCCTCCAATGGCTGCAACACACTGTCTTGATAAAAGCATGCCATAATGGGGTGGTGAAATCACAACCACAACATCTATTTTAAAAGTGACCTCAGGGTATGTAGCAAGTTTTACCTCTAATCCTTGCAAAGTTCCTACTATAGGTACTTCCCTATTGTCCATGGCATAACATTTACCATAAGCAGTGTCCACCTTTAAACCCATTTGCTTCATGACAGTGTAAGTCATCGCATTAGTAGCAACCCCTGAATCCATCATACAATTTTTTAATAGCATATTATTTGTGAGAAGTGTTACATAAAAAGGATCAATCTAATCTGGCTCTTGGATAATTATATTTCCTAGACAGGTTGGGATTCCATCTTTTTCTTCTTGCTCACCTTTCAATTCATCATTCAAATTGGTATTATAATGCATACCAGGAAAATCAGATAACAATGAGAATGTTGCTTCTTGGTGCTCTTTGATTTTAAACATCTCAAGCAAAGGGACAGAGACTTTCATATGAGATAAGGCTTGTTTCATGTTAAAAGATGGGAAACTCATGACATTGTCAGAAGATATTTTACCTTTACTCTCCTTTAACTATCTTATTTTTTGTTCATGAGTAGGGGTATCTTTATTTTCTTTAACCAAAGTGTCCTTCAATTCACCTTGTGTAGATTCCTCCCTTATGACTTCTATGATAATAGGTGAATCAGGTTGTTCCCCACTTTGATCAACCTTTCTATTCCTAAGCTGATATGAACTTCTTCCCTGTGTCACAACAACAATAGTTAGAAATCTTATCTCCTCATCATTAGGCATTCCAAATTGAAAATGTTCTAACTTAGTTCTTGTATTATTCACTGTGATTGGCATGTTTTCTTGTGGCTCTTCCTCTAAGCTACCATTGTCATTTTCAACAGTAAGTGCACACATGTTTATTGCAGGTTTTTTCTCACTATGGCTTTCTTGTGTTCCAATGTTTTCACTTTTCTCTACCATACCCTGAGCTACTGCACATTGATAAGGGGAATGAGGCATATTACAAGCCATGCACCAAGGAGTGTTTTCCACATTATGTGCATTGTTGTTTTTCAATGGATCAGGGATGTCTTTGTTCTTAGGATTAGTTTGTTCTTCTGACACAGGTTTTCCATCCTTCCATTGAGTTTTATAGGGAAAATCTTGCAGCCTGTAAGGCTTATCTTGCCTTTGGTATTGTGGCCTATTATTTTGAAACCCTTTTTTCATTCTTGTCTACCTTAGCAGCAAGATATTTCACCACACTTACCAATGTTTCCATCTTATCTTCTTCCTTGGGATTTTTATTTGATTGTGTTTTTGACTCTTTCCAAAGTCTACTGTCATCCCATTTGCCAAGATTTCCAGAAGCTCTTCTATTTCTTTCTATGTTTATGTCCAATTTATATGCATCTCTCATAGTCTGAGGATCTTTATCTCTGAGCAGATAAGTAGTATTCCCATCTAAAGAATTACAGTAGGTGGTAACGCTTACATTTTCATCCAGTCTCAATACTTGGAACAACTTATACATAGCTTTTTGAAACCTAACATTGAATTCAGCAATGCCTTCATTAGCAAACTTTTTCAAACTGTTGAATTCATTTAACATAAAACCATAATTTATTTTGTCACCATACTGTTCTTTGAAACTTCTAATAAATTCATCCCAAGAATAGATACTATGATCAGGAAATCCTTGGTACCAATCTCTTGCATCTTCAATCAGGGATTGCATGAATAACTTCATCACAACATCTTCATCTCCAATCTCATAATCATTCATTGTATCCGAGAAGACTTTTAGATGCTCTTCACCAGTTATGGCATTATTTCCACTAAATTTGGGGATTTTATCTTTGAATTCATTAGGAATGGGGTTTGGTTGACCAGGGATACTGTCAAAAAATAGTTTCCTATATCTCTCCAAATGAGTAGGTCTTCTTTGAAAATTAGTGCCCATATTTTGGCCAATACTATGGCCAATATTACTGATGTTCTGACCAATGCCTACATTTTGGTGGCTAATATTTCTTTTAAGTCCACTTACTCCTTACTATGATGCAAATCCTTGAGCTGCACCATATGTCTGGGTATTTGTATTAGCATTATTAGTTTGAATACTAGAATTAAATATAGGCATAGTTTGACTAGCTGCAATAGTATTATTTGTTACATTGGGATTATTCATGGAACTCAAGAAGGCAATCCTTCTTTTCATTTCTGCAGCAATAGCTTCTAGTTTTGCTTTTTCCAATTGCCTTGCAATACCATCCTTGGCCTTTCTGGCCCTTTCTAATTCCATATCCTGTGAGAACATATCTTGAGATATACTCTCTTCAACCTTAGGTTCAGAAAACTTAATGCCAATGAGCTTTTGTTTTCCTTTATCAACATATGTTTGTGTAACATTAGTTGTTGATACATTTTGTATAGATATCTGAGACTTAGGAGGTTTTCGACTTTCATAATTAATGACTTGCCTCACCACAGGGCCTATATCTCTGGAATCACTTTTCTTAAGCAGGTGTTCTCTTTCTTGGCATTCTTTTCTCAGGGTGTCTACATCTCCAAAAATTTCTTTATTCAAGCCATGAAATCCCTCATTAGCACCCTGAGCTGCCAATTTTAATTGGGCAACCCACTTTTTCAAATTCTCTTTCTCAGTGATTGCATTTATAATTTGTTCCTCTCTAGCCTCATCATTTTTCTGCTTGATAAGCAGTAATTCATCTAACTCCCTCTTCAAGAGGTCATTATCTCTAAGGACTCCCTCAATATCAGAACTGGAAGATTCATAGATATTCATCAGATTATCTCCTTTTTGGTCCTCAACTTGTTCATAAGGGATACCCTTGAAATAGGATGATGTCTCCCCCTTTTCTTGATATACATTCTTTGGTCTAGGGTTAAATATATCCTCAAAGTAACCAGTAGTGTCAGACTTAGGGTTCAGAGTTTCATTTTATTTCTTTCTCAGGAATAGTACCTAAGGACTGACCGGGACCTACAGATCTAGGCTTCCAAGAGGTTTTATTATAAGATTCTCCCTTCCTAGAATGGTTCCTTCTAGAATTTTTAGAAACAAAACTCTCTGATGTTGCTTGAGAGTGATTTTTTGTGTTTGCTTTTGCATTCCTCATTTTTTCCAAATCAAATCTCACACACTTGATCTACTAAAGTTCCCCTTAGAAACACTATAACCAGTAATTTGGAGTTGTCGCCCAAAAAATTTTGGGAATAAAATAATGAAAATTCACTTTGACAATGATATTTGAGCATACAAGTTGTGATTTCAAAAATTGGACTTCAAGGAATCTATATATATGAAATATTATCTTCAGACTAAGCTTTCACGCATTCCTTAATAGAAGTCCCTAGTAGAGTCGCCATTTTCTATTAGTTCCTTTTCTTGCTAACATAAAAATACTCTCAAAGAGCTTGCTCTATTTATCCCAGACACTGACCCAACAAGATACAGAATGACAGAATCATGGTTTTTGAACCCTCTACACTTTGAGCTCCATAAACTCGGGCGGGATTACCCTTCCAACTCAGAACAATCAAATCACTAAATCATTCCAGTAGAATATGAATGGAATTATAGGGATAGACCACTATAAAATTTATTGAATAGACTAAACATAAAGGTAAAGATCAATTTTGATAATGATAGTCACTTAATTCAGTGGAAAACAGACCAGTGCTTAAATCCTAGGGCATGGAGTCACTTCTGAATAACTTTAACCAATTTTCTCATGAACAAAATTTAAAAAAACTACAGAATCTGACATAAACATAGGTATACCTTATATATCTATCCTCACACATATAACAAATTAATTCATCAAATTCATTATAGACCCTGAATCTCACTGAAAATAATCCTAAGGCAATTTTAATCTTTCCTTGAAAGAACCCTAAAACTATTTCAAAACCTGCCTAACAGATGTATAAATTGAACATTCCTTGAGCATTCAATTTATATAAAATTCAGAAAACCACAATGAAGACAAAATACTCATATGTTTCAGAAACTATTGATGGATTTCATTTTGTATTCATAATTAGAATTGTTAAAACATTCAACAGTAATTCCAGAACCCTAAAAATGTATTGGTCTTAAACTAGAGTTTTTACATTTAAACTTGTACTTCCAAATGAAAAATGGCTATCTTCCTCCCAGTAGTCTTGGAATCCTTTTATAAATAAGGATGCAACAAGCTATGGACTACATGGGAAGGATTTACAAAATCTTTTTCAACAACAATTTTGCAGTTAGCATAAAAACAAAATTTGTAACAGAAAATAGGTGGCAAAAGTTGGCGAAGTCTGAACAAGGACTTTTGTTGCAATTTGACAATATCCTCTTCATCCTTTCAGCTTCACTTCCCACCTGTTTACCTCTTTGGCGATGGGCCAATCAAAGGTATTTTTTTGTTCCAGCTTGGCAACAACCTCTGTCCACCTGGCATCAATGGTTGTTCTGGCCTCTGAAACAAAATTTGTCATATCTCTCTCAACCTTTAAGAGGTTGTAAATCAGTTCATTGAAATATTCAGCATTTACATCCTTCTCCAGGCGCTGCTTCATCTCCTCATCTTTAAATATCCCATCAAATCCATATGTCCAATGGGATTGTTGCTTCAGAATGCCAGCTTCACCATATATCTTTGGGATTAGGGGAGGGCATTGGTCACCAAATAGTTTCAACTTAGTATTTATTAAGTCAGTCTTACCATTGAAGAAGTCATATGTATTATTCACCTCATTTATCATTTCAATAGTATATGTGGTTTTATTAGGAAAATAATCACTATATAACATGGTTGTCTTCAATTTTTCCATTAGCCTTTCTCTTCCTCACCAAGTCTTAAATGTGGGCTCCAAGAATGTCATAGCTTCAACATCTATCTTTGATGGTTCTTGCAATGAGCCATATAGTGTATACACTATGTCAATCTTCTGCTTCAAAACATCAATTCGATGTTGAAGTATGGGAAATATGATAGACATGATATTTATGCTCTGTCCCTGTGACAATTCCTTGGACTGGCCTTCTACCATTGTTGAATCTTCTTTTACCTCTGTGGCAGCATCTGTTTCAATTTTTGGTATTTCCTGAGGGACTGGAGTCTTCTCTCTTTTACTCTCCACTAATTCCTCCTTCAACTTTGCAATCTCCTCCTCCAATGTGTGGTTATGAACCACCACCTCTTCATGCTTTCTTGCTAAGGCCATCATCTGGCCAAAAGTTGTTTCATACCTTTTTGAAAAATCATCAACCTTTTCCAGGTTCATGAATGATACTTGAGTCATCAATTGAGCTATCTTAGTGTCTGTAGTGTTTTGTAGATTCCAAATTATCACGTCTGCTCTTTTTTCCTCTCTTATGGTCATGACTAGAGGCTTTTGTGTAGCAGTGGCCAATGACCAAATAGCTAAAGTCTTAGATTTAGGATAAAACCCTGATCCTTTCAATACCTCATCAATTTCAAACTCTGTTTTCATTAAATGGTATTCTTGCCTCCTGATCTGGTCAATGATGAAAGTGGATTGTAAGTCCCAATCTAGCATTAACAGTACCCCACTATTCTGCACCAACAGTCATGCTTGATCCACAGTAATCAGCTCACTCTCAGGATCATAATCCTGGAGTGTCTTCACAATTTCCTCATTTTTGTCTTCCTGACCTTCTCCTGTGATCGGGTTCTGCCTTAGATCGTTCTGCTTCATTTTGATCAAGAAACTCTTAAATTCATCCAATTTTATGAATTCATCATCTTTCATGAATTTACTTGCCATCATTACTCTCTCATCAGTTTCTCCAAATAATACCATTTGATTATCCCCTTGACCTTCAACCTGGGGTTCCTTTTGCATTTGCCTTTTGACCTTCCTGAAATATTTACCATGCTCTGTTATTATAGCCTTGGCCATCTTCTTCCTGTCCTGCCCCTTCTTGTGCTTTGTTTTTTGTTTTTTCTTGGGTGGCTCTCTGGCATAGGTAGCTTCTTCACCCACCTCTTCTTCTTCTTGGTGAAGTTCTTCTTGTTGTTCTTCTTGTTCTTATTTTTGTTCTTGATGTTCCTGGTCATTCAATGCAACAGGAATTTGGGATCCCTGGGATTGTGCATCTTCATCACTGAATTGTGGTACTTGTGCCATTAATGTATCAAAAGACTTGAGCATCTCCTCCATTCTCTGTAGATATGGGGGGTTAGGGAAAAAACTAGAAAAAGTCTTGTCTGATTCTTTCCATTCAGCTTCTGCCCTAAGAATATTGTTCCACTTCCTTCTTCTTTCTTGGACTTCATGCCTATCCATTTTATTTCTCACAATGTCTTCATCTTCTAGTGGCTCATGATCTCTAATTTTTTGCCAAGGGGTCATAGATTTTAGGGCTATCTTCACAAACTGTTCTGGATCACATAACCTAGAAATTGTTGGAGACATTCTATATTTCTTTAGGAAATTATTGATCAAGTCAAAAAATCTCTTCTCAATAGAGAAATCACAACCAACCCATAACCTAGGGACAAAAGTACCCTTTTTATGCCCTTCCAAAAACTCTTTGTCAACCCAAGTAATCTGCCAAACAAACTCTAAGAAAGCAACCCTAAGAGGTACACACTTGGGGACAATGTGAGGTGGTTGTGTACAACCATATACCCTTATGATAGTAATATGATCAAAGAAGAAAAGATACCCCATTTGTGAGTAATTGGCCAATTTGGAACAAATTGCCAAGGTCTTAAGACTCTTCAAACCTCATTTGGAAATCTCTGTCTATCAACTCCTAGTAGATCAAAAATTGGATCCACAATCCAATTACAAAAGCATACAAAAGATGAATTCACTGATGAATTGTCCCATACCCGTGTCCATCTTTGGATTGGTGCGTTGACACCATATTATGAAACAAACAATTCAAGCTCTTTGTCCATGGACTCCCTGTTGAAATATAGAATCATACACATTAAATGGGAATAATGCTTAAAAGTTGGTACAGGGGCATCCAACTATATCTCTACCAATGCAGCATGTATGGCCTCAACTATGTATCCCACATAATCATAATCAGTGTTGACCTCTGGGTGCTAGATATTCATGGTCATCATGAGCACATCCTGGGGTACTATTGAATCTCCATCAAAACCTAATACTCTAGTTAGGCCATATACTATGCATTTTATATAGTGATGAAAAAGGGATAAGTCAAAAGGTGGTTTGAGGTTATCTGGGACTTTCACTAAATTCCTATCCACCCTGGGCATATATCTAGGCATATCAAACTTTTTGATTAATTTCTCCCTTTTCTTATAATCTACCTAAATTGTCTCCAGCTCAATTTCTGTGCACAATGCACCAATGATCCCAAAGACCTCTGCTACTAATCTCCTATCTATGGATACTAAGGTCTCTTTGTTTTTCTTTCTGATTACCCTAGCTATTGGGAAATAATTCTTAGCAAGTTGCCTGATTAACCCTATATCCAGATATATATCAGGCATAATCAACTTTGCCATATTTAACTCCCAAGGATTGCAAATAGGCACTAGTTTAATCCTATTATTCCAAAAATAACAGAACAAAGTATTACCAGAGAAATTTGGAGTGACCGGGTTTCTGCATTGACACCATCGGTCTCTCCAGTCATCCCAGTTAGCACTGTTTGCATTTGATGTCCCAGGCAGAAAATCAGCAAATTCCTCTATGTATTTCTTCACTACAACCTTCATCTTTTCAGACCCCTGTGATGCAGCACTAGTGGGAGCTTGACTCATCTTTTCTTTTCAAATTTCTATCTTAGAAAAAACAAGCTCTATTGATTTCACAACAAAAATCTTCAAAGCACAAATGAGAGTTGTAGAGAATCAAGCTCAATCATTCATCTTTATAGCCATCAAATTGGCGTCTTGTCCACTTGAATGCTAAATTCTTGCACTTGCAGTGTCATGCAATCATCTCTCTGTAACTAATGTTGCCATTAATTCACACTGTTTGATCCCTGTTGGAAAATAGTACTCACTTTTCTCTTTTTTGCCTTCGTAAGCCATAAAATGAGCCACCTATCAATGTGTCACCAACCCGCTATACCTTGCTTATATTGAAAATTTTCCTTGCGAGTGAGTGACAAGACCTTTCCTTCTAAGCAATCGCGCACTCACGATCTATTTTTGTTTAGGTTCATATGCTCCGCGACTAGGCGATGACCTAACTTGCAACTTCATCATGTGATTTGCGCACTCTCTATCTCTTTATGCTTTGTATTTATACTTGAGCGAGTGAGCAGCGTTATTTTTCCTTTTATCAGTTGCAGACTCGCCGCTCAAAAATTTACTTTCTTTGAAACCCTGCAAATGAGCGATATGATCTTTATTACTCAATCATTTCTCAATCCCACACTTGCTGACCTCTACTTATTATGCTTTGCACTTTGAGCGAGTGAGCGGTTTTTCAAAACAATCATACATTATTTTCTGGTCGCGCAGTCGCTATGGCTTTCTGATTTGTCACTAGTAAATTTTACCCTATTTTTCAATGAGGGATAGTCAAATTTTTGACACCCATTGGTCGAACAGACGACCAAAATTGTTGTCAAACTTTTTTTGTCGCTTATTCGACAAGAAAACCCATCGTCAACATATCGAACTACTTAGTGGTTGAATTATCGACCGAATCTTTGCCGAAAAAATTGCTTGAAGCTGGAAGAATTGTAGATCAAACCTTTTATCTAAGCAACCAATGTTCGCCGAAATTGCACCCAAAGGTGGTCGAAATTAACATCAAACACATAGCAGTCTCGTCGAAACATTAAACACAGTGTGTCACTTTTTCGACCACAGTTGGCCGGAATCAACGTCGAACACATAGCAGTCTCGTCGAAACATCAAACACAGTGTCTCATTTTGTTGATCAATGTTCGTCGACATCGACATCAAACACATAGCATTCTCATTGAAACTACTGATATTAGAACGTCGAAAAAGTGACTAATACTAATTTTTGGTTATATATATATATATTATTGATGGGTTTGTAACCGATTTCTCTTAGAGGTTTGTAATTCGAACTCCATTAGGAATATCCATTGTTATTTCCATTCATCCAAGTGGGGAAATCCGACCCCTATAGGGATAAATTCCCACATTTATACTTAGTCAAATTCATCTTCACTAGGCAAATAATTAGCCTCTCTTTTTCATTGTATATCAATGCTAATTTGAAGTATCGCTACCAAGAGGATGAATGTCAGCTTAAGTGTGAGTTTAAGAGACTCGTAAGGAAATCATATAGTTGGCTCATTCATTATCTAATCACATTCCATCATCATTCTTACCCCTTCTTTTTCCAACTAGATTCAAATAACTTTTCTACCACCCTAAGGCCTTCAATACAACGAAAAGACAAGAGACGAATATGCCCAAATCAGAAACAAGAGAGATAACATCATCATAATTAATTTAGGACATCATCATTAAATTTCCAAGGATATTTATGATCATTTGAATATAAACATGGATATGGCTGGCGTAATCACTTCATCTCCACTGATTATGCTGACTAGTCCAGCCTGGGCTAAATCAATCCAACATGTGAGATGTACAATATAATTAGAATTAATGCCTGTGTTCTCTTTTGACGAGCATGAACTTCAGGTCAAAACACGTGAATGAAAGAAGATTGATAGGTTAGTAAGCATGATTTTTAATATATAAAATTGTTGTTGCATAGTTTTTTAAGCTGCTATTTTTTTTAATAAACAAAACAAGTTTTAAGTATCATTGGCTAATATGGAACAGCTCTGATATATATTTTTTTGTAGCCAATTTTCTCTTGGATTCTAGCAATCAAATATAGCATGTATATTTGTCTAGCTTAACATGCTAAACAATTTTGCAGTGTGGAATCATAAAAATTGGAATATGTTGTTTTAATCACAAGTTAGGAAGTTTATAAAGTGTTCAATGCACACAATTTATTTTAGTGCCATTGTTTTTGTGGGTGTCATAAGAGGTTTCCATTGTTCTTATAGAATCTAAATTAGTTATACCTAAAAAAATTGTATCAAAGTGGTTTCTGAGCTATCAAAGCATAAAGAAAAGTAATCTTAGAGTTTATTAATTACTACTATAGATCATCTATTATTTTAACATGCTACTGCATCAACAATTATTTCTTAGTTATCAAAGCATAAACAAAAGTCTTCTAGTGTTTGTTAATTATTGCTCCAGATAATTTAAAATTTTACAAGTTGTTGTATCAGCAGGACACAGCTTTAATTTTCGCAGCAATTCCATGTTTTCTCATCACTCAAAATTTCTATATATTTTTTCCTCCTATGCCATTTGAAAGTACTATATCACTGGGATTATCTTCAAGGGCATATAGCTATAAGACTAGCTATGGCAGGCATACTGCTTTGTCTCTTACAATTGTCTAAGCCTAGGACGGCAAAGACAACAACTAAATGAAAAAGTCTTACATTTG
>MU227214.1:240113-251453 GCA_018584345.1 Thuja plicata
TAATGAGAAGATTTGACATATCAAGTATCAAAATATGGTGACTGTGTGAGGGTAACCGCAGTTACAAGCTAGCCATTTAAAAAAATCTCTACACAGTCGCATGATTTATCAGAAGGTTCCAGTCGGTTTGGGTCTTGTGAGGTTCCATGATTGTAGAAATTGATGGAAATGTAACCTATCCAAAGAATGCCAATTTGCTCAAACACAACACTTAGAAAGAAGAGCTTGAAGAAATTTGGGAACATGGAGTTCACGCAAATAGGTAAGAGGATTTCACTTTGGCTGGCAAACCCGAGTGTGGAATCTTGTCCAACTCAATAGTTTGGTACTGATTAGAAATTGAAGGATGCAGCATGGGTAATGCAGTGAAATGTTTGACCGAGTGCCTCATAGTCTCCAATATCGACATTCATTGCAACCAAATAATAGGTGAGCCGAAATCCAAATCAACTCTGCAAATGCTAGGTTTTTCATGATTCATTTGCTAGGTTTGTCACGCCAAATCCATGATATGCAAATTATTCATCTCATACGAAACAAAGAAACTATACAAGGGTTTGAAACCCTAATTGGGTTACTCGAATTGAAAACTATCACCACTTCGTAACCCATATTGTTGCAAATGGACAAATAGTTTAATGGATAAACACAATAAATCTGAAACAAATCACTTACAGATGGTGTCATAAATCTGAAACAAATCACTTACAGATGGTGGTTCAATCACTTCAAGGTGTGTGTGCCTTTCGTCTGTGCCCTCCTAATTCAGCTCTTCTTTGCTGCATAACACAATGAATTGAAATGAAACCTTTTTTTTAAGTTATATTTATCGTGTTTGTCGCATTTACGACGAAATGCTCTGGTTGTCATAATTCCGACCAACACGGGAATGGAGTAAAAAAAATCAAAACTTTCCTTCCCTAGTCCGACCAAGCAAAACAAATGTAATGCATGGTCATAATTTTTGGTCGATTTTAGGGGTTAAATGTACTAGTGTGTCTTTATACCTCTGCGGGTGAGCGATGACTATTTCCATTACTCAATCATTTCTCAGTCGCACACTCGCTGAACTCTACTTATTATGCTTTGCGATTTGAGCAAGTGAGCAGTTTTTCAAAATAATCAAACATTATTTTCTGGTCGCGCAGTCGCTATGGCTTTTTGATTTGTCTTTATACCTCTGCGGGTGAGCGATGACTATTTTCATTATGCACTTTTACTTAGTCGCTCACTTGCACTGCAAAATATTTCAGCTCACAAGCATTAGCGAGTGAGCGATGACCTTTTCTCACCATAGTCGCATACTCGCTATTGAGATTTCTTTATGAAAGAATCTTTTGCAACTGAGCGAGCGCCTTTCAATCCTCTTCATTACGGACTCGCGGGCTTGAAAACTTAACCAACACACTGTCTGCGAGTGAGCGATAGCCAACATGCTTTCTCAATCGCACACCCACTAGGGTTTTCTCATTTGACTTTATTCATGGGCGAGTGGGCGATAGCCTTTTGTCTTTCTTTCATCGAGCACTCGCGAGCTTATCATTTGAAACAACGAACCATTGGTGAGTGAGCAAGAACAAAACTGATCACTTAGTCGCGCACTCGTGCACTTTTAAAACACTGAATACTTCATGTGCAATTGAGCGACAGGAACCATTTGATGATCAAAATATACTGTATCGCGTACTTGCATTGCACAAAATACAATAGTTAAGACTTGCGCGAGTGAGCGCTACTAAAAATATGACTTCCTCGCACACTCGCGGGTTCAAATAATATGCATAATAACTTAGCCCGAGTGAGTGGCTAGACCTTCTCTTACATCACTCGCTCAGTCGCGGACCAAAAAGTAAAATACCTAAGACCACCGCGACTGTGTGATACATAAAAACTTAACTCATCGCTGACTCATTGATCCTTTTAGCATAGAACTTGATCCCCCGTGAGTGAGCGACATACAAAATATTTCAAACTTGCTCAGTCACACACTAATAACCTGACTTCAAAATTATATCCCCATTGCACGATTAACACAAATTAACGACCAAGTCGCTCGCTCGCACACCTAACTTGACTAAACGAGACATGACCGCGACTACGCGATACACTTAAAAAAATGACTCGTTGCTCACTCGCGCATCTAAAAAGACACTTTAAAAGATTATCACGGTGTGCAACTAAAGCTTAGAACAAGGCAATTGAAATACTTAACCATAAATTTGATTTTTGACAAGAAAAGACATTGATTTTGAATCAAAAGACGCAGGAAAAATTGCCAAAGAATGGAAATTTGAAAATTTTGATATGCAGTGCTAACCATAAATTTGATTTTTATTAACTAGGAACCCACATGCAAAGACATTTTAAAATGAACTTATGTTTGGTGTTCTTAGGAATGACAATAATGTCAAGAGATTATGCTCTCACCCTTTTGGGATGAACAAAAATCCAGAAACACTATTAGCATTCACCATTTGAGATATATAACCTTAGAGGGCCTATCCAAGGGGTAAAAAGTACTCACCCTTGGAGAACGACCCAACTGAGAACAAACTTAAGCCAAGCTTCTTCGACTCACTATAATAAAAATGCTTCCTTGAGACCAAAGCCTCAGAAGATAAGTGGCATTTGAGCTTATACTCGGCTCTCACCTAACACAAAGTAGGGCCTCTGAGTCTCAATCACATATCATGACTGCTTGTGCTAAGGTGCTCTGTGGGGTTAGCAGCCTGAATCGCGCTTGTGCAGACACAAATGAAACACTTAAATGAAGATCCTTACTAAAACCTTTTTTAGAATAGTGGTCAAAATCCTTTCTACTTGTTGATATGGTCATTGTGAGATGTGCATTCCTAAGAAACCACTCATGTACCCCTTTTGTTGAGATAGTAAATTTATTAGGATCCTCAGATCTTGAGAAATTCGAAGCTTGGTAGGCCCGAGAAGTGTGTGTCGTGGAGGGGAGACAGTGCTGTCAAGATTCTAACTGGCTGACTTGAATGGGTATTTTATTGTAAGAGGATTCAAACAAGTATTGTGCATTTCTCGCCACCTAGGAATAGGGTTTGATTGTTGTGCTTAGTTCTATAATATCTCCATGATGTGTCTTGCATGAGTAAAACTCAAAAACAAACAATCAAAACAAACATCAAAATGATTAACTATTCAAAATCTGCACTCTTAGGTGTTAAACTGTCAACTCTTGTCCAAGTTTCTGCATCTAGTGTCAAAAATCTGAGAATCAGTCAAATTTTTGTCCAAGTTGGTATTCTGTCGTGACGGTGGTGTCTAAATTTTCTCAAATCTATGTTCTTACAAACATCACTACTACTTCATCATTGACTGCACTCTGTTGACAGTCTGACTCGCTTGTTGTTTTAAAATCTGACTTTGTCATGCTAGTCCAAGTGACTTGTTATCTTAATCATCTTTTTCCATTCTATCCTTATCCTTAGTTGTGAGAGCAGGTCATTAACCTTGACTCAAGATCAGAGTCGTTGCTATCTCTCTCTCAATTGGACACTATCACTTTTGTCTTTTGGTCTTGGACTTAGTCAGCACTTTAGATATCACTTCAACACCTGTTAGGAAATCAATTGATTCATCATACCTTCTCTTCAATCTTCTAAGAAAGCGCATCAAGCAAATCTCACAATGTCTAAAAACAAATGGGCTAAACCTTATGGTCCTAATAATGAGAACGAAGAGATTCTTATGGAAGCTTTATCAAAACAGCTTCGAACTTTGAAATCTGAAATACAAGAATTAAAGGGGGGAAAAGATACACAATCCAACGAATCCTCATTAAGATCAACCTGTCGTTTTCTATTTGATCATGATTCTCACGTCTCTCTACTTCCTTCCAACATGGAGAAATCTTGGTATGGAAATGCTATCTTTAATCAAGAGATTGGCTCTAAAGCCCTAAAAGCTACTGAAAACATCACGAAGTCTCTCTCCAAAGGGATTAGTAACCTCATGAAAGAAAAACCTTGGGTTAAATGCAAGAGGGACTTCACTCCTTTGGGACAATCTTATGAATCAGCGTTGGAAGAACTTCTTGAGCATGACCTCATCACATTACCTAAAGTCACATCACATGGATTGAAATTCTTTATTACCTATTGTACATATCATCGACATAATGAGCATAAAAATTCATCTTGCATGGAGTTGAAACATAAAATCCAAGATCTCGTAGATGATGGCATAATCGAAGTGGAAAATCCTAATGATTCATCTAATCTCAAGCATGATCAATATTAAGAATCCATGTCTAGCAATGGTTCACATATCCCAGCTACTTTTTCCATCATTCCTCCATCTCCTAAATCTTCAAAACCAGCCACACCATCTCTATTAAAGAATGATCCTAAGGATGACTATGTCTACCCTCAAGGACTACCTCTAAAAGAGATCCAAGATAATCAGCATACGACTGCACGTCTTTCTCAGGATTCAAATATCATAGACCCAAAGAATTCATGTTCTTCAATGACTATCCAGCCTATTCCAAATGATTTTCCATCAGCCTATCAAGAATCCCATATGTTGATCAAAGCTCCTACCTCATCCTTATAAGTGGCTCCATGTCAAGAGGGCAATCCACAGTGTGAAGAGACAAATATTAGTAATGATCAAGATCAAGATACCATCCATCCTTATCCAATGGTTGACCAAAGTCACATATCTCAAGAGTCTCATGATGATTTTATCATCCCCTTTCATTTCTTCCAAGAAGGTATCCCTCCATCTCCCAAGAAATATCAAGATATCCTTTCCACCATCTTCAATGAGCCTATTGAAAATCAAGAGATAAGTACCCTTTCTACACCATCTAAAGATCCTTGTCAAGATGAGAGAATCCCATCATCTCCTTGTCATACTTCTCCATATCCACCTCCAGAAACCATCATTCTTCCAAATCCCTTGTATAATAATAAATCCCCTCAAGCTCCAATGACTCCTATCAAAGCTACTCATGCACCTATTGATATAAAGATAAATCTTAAAGACGAGAGTCTCGACATTGTAGCTCACTCTAAAGATGTTGATATACCTTCGACACCTTATATCCCCCCATTCAAATGTAAGCATCATTCTTCTCCATCCTCCAAATACATCCTTGATCCTTATATCCCAAAGCTAAAACTGTCAAAACTTCCATCAATATTGGGTCCTTATATCCCTCCATCCAACATGCCTATAACTACTAGTTTGTCATCCACTTACCCTATCCCCTATCAAGATCAATGACATGCATCCTTGAATTCTCCCTATCAACCCATCTATATGAACCATCCATATCGGTTATATTCATCTACACTCCCCAAGTCTTTTGGAACTAATTTGGATGTGAGACGAAGAAATCACAAATACAAGAATTCACTTACATATGAAGATCACTATGTCCAGTCTAATCGACATGTGATTGCAAAGAAAGGGAAAATATTCAAGAGACCACAAAGGTCCACTAAGAAAATAATAATATAAAAGAAAATATGGGTTCCTAAATCCATCATGGAAGAATTGCGTTTTAAATCATCCAAAAGCAAAATGAAAATCAAAAGCTATGTGGATTCTGATGAACTATAACAGATTGAATGTTTGAAAATGATAAGTTGATGATCACCGAGATGCAAAAGTCAATGCAAGACATTAAATCAGTTAATGTATTGTATTGTCATTGATGTCAACTTGATATGGTTTGACTGTTCATACACATAATATCATAACCTTGAAGATTTGAAGAGACAAAGTTTATGTTATCGGTAAAACATAAAAAGTTTGTATACACCGAGTGATAGTGAACATCGATGGACGGTGAACCCCGAGAAGTTCACAGTGTACACCAAGAAAGTGTTACCGAGAAAGTGTATACCAAGCACCGCAGTAAATTGGAGTTGATGACCGAGCACAACTGAAGATGATGACCGAACAGAACTGAAGTTAAAGAACGAAAAAACTACTTAGCTGGCAAAGCTATATTTAGGGATTGACTTATTGATTTCTTTATTTTCAACGATCAGTTAAACTAAAGAAAGGAAAGAGATTTAAAGCACATTTTATTCATAGTTATCAAGGAGAGATTTTTGGAATAAAACTAAAGTAGAGCTTTACGGGATAAAGTAAAACATGGTGAGTTTTATGGATCAAGAAGTGATCTACAACAAAAACAAGGAGATTTAGCGGCTAATCATGTCTATATAAAGAGACAAGAAATTCATTATCAAAGAGAATAATGTTGAATATAGTCTGGTGAAGATAGAATTCTTCATGTAGATCTGATCATATAGGCTGAAGAACAAAGCCTTTCTGAAGACACTGAGCAATAGAGGATAGAGCATTCACCAATCAAAAGAAATAAAGAAAGCAAAGGAACCAAAGTGTATATTGATCAGAGAGGTATTATTGGACTAACAGTAGATCTGAATATTTGCAAGTTAAGTTGTATTTTAAATAGATTATTTACCGTATCACTTTAACCATTGATTCAGAAAATCTCTTAACTGAGTGGGATTTAACAGTCCTTATTGTATTGAGATACTCAAGAGTATCAAAAGGTTTTCTTGTTGACATCATAGTGAGTGCTAGGTCAAAGAAAAAACTATTAGTTTTAAATCCTCTAACAAGGTCGCACTTAACAATGTGTATTGTAACCTTTAACAAGGTTGGCTCTTCACTAAGCTCACTTCAGAAGAGTGAAATTATTTTGGATTACCGATCCCAGGTGGTTTTTCCCATATTGGGTGTCCACGTTAAAATATGTGTCAAATGTGTATATGTTTCATTGAATTGATATTTTTCTTTACACATTATTGAAACTGGATTGGTCGGTTAACTCTAAGTTTATTTACTGCTATTCGGTAAAGTCTAGAAAATATAAACAGTATATCTCACTGAGCATGTTATATTTGTTAAAGTTATTTATGGCATACATCTTGATGGACTGAAATATAACTAGAGGGTATTATATTTAAGAGATAAGTTTTGATTGGATATTTGGAATTATTATTAAGGCCACTGATTGACCCCCCCGCCCCACCCCCTCTCAGTTATTCTAACAATTGGTAAATTTTAAAGAGACTTAAGCTAAAGATCAAAAGATGAGTAAAAGGGATGTGCCTAAGTTGAACAAGGACAACTTTGCATCATGGAAAAGCAAGATAAGACTTTATAAATTTGGAATTGGAAATAATGTCACACAACACTTGGATACTGAATATGTTGCACCTACTAGACCTCTGACTGTTGATCAATTGAGAGAGAAACATGAACACAATTCTATGATGATATAACTTGCTTCTTCACTAACCAATGTTGAATTTGAAGATGTGAAATCATGCACCTCTGCAAAGCAAATGTGGGACAAACTCAAGCTAGTACATGGAGGAGATACCAATGTGCTGAGAGCTAAAGCTGAAACCCTAAGAGGAAAGTTTGATGACTTGAGAATGAAAGGAGAGAACATCGCTCAGTACAGTAGAAGAATCAAAGAAGTTGTTAATGATATCTGTGGAGTAGGAGGAGTACTTGAGGAAGAAACAGTTATAAGTAAAATTCTGAGAACCTTACTGCCTGTTTATGCAATTAGAGTATCTGCAATTCAAGAAATGAGAGCAGTAGAAAATAACAATGTTACTCTTGATAGTTTGATTGGTAGACTTATATCTTTTCAGATAGAAAAATATGACAGTAATGTCTTACCTACTATTGAGCCTACATTTAAATCTTCTCTGAAAATAAGCAAATCTAGTAACAAACACACTATGAGACATGATAGTGACAATGGTAGTGATGAATAAGAAATTGATGAACTTGAAGCACTAATGGCTAGGAGATTACATAGAGGTAAAGGAATATATAAAGGTAAATTACCATTGGTCTGTTTTAATTGTAAAGAAATTGGACATTTTGTTGCTAGATGCCCTAACAAGAGAAAGGATGAAAGAAACAATGACAGATCTTATGAAAAGAAGTATGACAGAAGTGATGACCGAGAAAATGAAAGAAACTGACACTCTGACAAAAGAGATAACTGAGATTACAAGGAAAAAGGCAAGAAGGCCTGTTACCCAGCTGAGAACAAAGCTGAAAATTCTGACACTAATTCTAATGAAGATATTGAGGTAGTATTTGTTGCTATGAAGGATGACTCAGACAAAGAAGAAAGGTATCTTGAAACAACACTCATATCTAAAGTTATCAAAAATGATGTCTGGATTATTGATAGTGGTTGTACTAATAACATGACTGGAGATAAACAAAAGTTTGAAACTTTTGAATATTATAATGGTGGATCAGTTAGGATGGGTAATGACTCACCTTGCCCAGTTGAAGGAAAAGGTACCATCATGTCGAATAATCTGATCAGATGTAAAAATGCATATTGGGTGACAGGACTTAACTATAATCTGTTGAGTGTTTCACAGTTGAACAACACAGGACACCGAGTTGCATTTGAGAACAAAAAGGAAATGATCTATAATAGAAAAGGAAATTTGATTGGTACCGGTGAACAAACAAAAGGTAATCTATTCTATCTTGATGATATTGAGACCACTTGTTTATTGGATAGAAATGAAGACGTTTGGTTGTGGCATAAAATGTCATGTCATGTGAATTTTGACGACATGGTTAAGATAAGTAAGAAAAGAAAAGTAAGAGGCTTACCGAGTATTTCAAAGCCCGACCATGTTATGTGCAAGAATTGTCAAATAGGAAAAATGACAAAGTCTCGTTTCAAGAGCAAAACCTACACATCTAATGCTATTCTGGAGTTAGTCCATACTAACTTATGTGGACTGATGAGAACAAAGAGTTATTATGGTGATAGATACTTTATTCTATTTGTTGATGGCTATTCTAGGATGATGACTGTCATGTTCTTAAAAGAGAAATATGAAGCATTTAAGATGTTCAAATGGTATAAAGATAAAGTTGAAAAACAAAGTGGAAAAGAACTGAAATGTTTAAGATCAGATAAAGGAGGAGAATTTATTTTTGATGAATTCACTAGCTTTTGTAATGAGCATGTGATTACAAGACAAGTTTCTGCACCGAGAACACCACAAAAAAATGAGATTGTTGAAAGGAGGAATAGATCAATTGTTGATTGTGCCAGAACACTGATGATTGAAAAAGGCATCACACAAACATCCTGGAGAGAAGTTTTAAGTATTTCTATCTATACAGTGAACCGAGTTCAATTGAAGAAAGACACAAATAAGACACCTTATGAGCTATGGTATGGATACACACCAAATTTGAGTTACTTTAGAATTTTTGGAAGTCAATGTTATATACTGAAAGATGATAGAAATGGGAAACTTGACTCTAAAAGTGATGAAGGAATATTTCTAGGATATTCTACTAAAAGTAAGTCTTATAAATGTCTGAACAAATTATTCTAAAAAATTATTGAGAGTGCAAATGTTAAAGTGGATGAATTTGTTGAGAAAAAAGATGAGGAAAGAAGAAAGGAACCTAAAGATTACAACATATTTGTCTACATAGAAGAACCTGAAATCTTACCTGAGCGACAGAACAATGCAACCGAGAAACAGGCTGCACACACTGAGAATCGGGAAAATACTCACAATGCTGAACCGAGCGATGAAGATCATAGATTTTAACCTGTACTTGCTAAATATGTCAAAAGACACCATCCACAGGACCAAATCATTGAAGACAAAAGATAAGGAATGATAACAAGAAGTAAGTCTCTTAACACTAGATGTTTGATTTGTGATTTTGAGCCTAAATTTGTTAATGTTGCAATTGAGAATCAATAATGGGTTAGTGCAATGAATGAAGAGATTGAACAGATTAAGAAGAATAAAACACAGACATTAGTACCTAGACCGAGTGACAAAAATGTCATTGGCACCAAATAGATTTTCATAAACAAAATTAATGAGAATGAAGAAGTCACAAGGAACAAAGCAAGACTGGTATTCAAAGGGTATGCACAAGAATAAGGTATTGATTATGGAGAAACCTTTGCACCCATTGCTAGACTAGGAGTAAGAATTCTACTTACTTGTGTTGCTTTTAAAGGATTCAAAGTATACCAAATGGATGTTAAATCTGCATTTCTGAACAGAATACTAGAAGAGGAGGTATACATTGAACAACCTGAAGGGTTTGTTGATCATAACAAGAGGAACATGGTTTGTAAACTAGATAAAGCCTTGTATGGATTGACACAAGCACTGAGATCATGATATGAAAGACTTCACTCTTATCTCATTAGTGTTGGATTTGTTAGAATAGGTGACAATAGTAATTTGTATTTAAAAGGAAATACTGATGATAAGACTTTGATTGCTGAGATATTTTTTGATGATATCATATTTGGAGGTAATGATATGCTATGCAAGTCATTTGCTGATGAAATGAGAAAAAATTTTGAAATGTCAATGTTTGAAGAGATCAATTTTTTTCTTGGCCTACAGATTCTACAACAGGATGAAGGCATATACATCACACAATCCAAATACATAAAAAAAGTTCTAATGATATTCAAGATGGGGGACTCAAAACCAGTTGGAACATTGATGGCAACCATATGCAAATTGACAAAAGAAGACAAGACAACCAAGGTAAATCGGACCTTATACAGATCTATGATTGGTAAACTAATGTATGTTGTACACACTAGACCTGATATAGCACATGCAGTTGGTATAGTTGCAAGATACTCTGCTAATCCTAAGGAATCACACATGACTGATCTTAAAAGAATTTTGAGATATCTGAAGAATATTGAAGACTATGGTTTGTTGTACAATAAAGAAGGCAAATTTGAGCTACAATTTTATACTAATGTTGATTGGGCTGGAAACATAGATGATAGAAAGAGCACTACAGGAGGAGCATTCTTTATGGGTGACAGACTCGTCACATGGATAAGTAAAAAGCAAGGATGCATATCTCAATCAACTGCAGAAGAAAAATATGTAGCTGCTACTGCAAATTGCTCTAACATTGCATGGATCAAGCAATTGTTGAAAGGTATGAATGAAAAAATTCTTGACCCAGTAATTATCTATTGTGATAATACCAGTGCTATCAACATCTCAAAGAACCCTGTGATGCATGCTAAGACAAAGCACATAGCTATTAAGTATCATTACTTGAGGGAACACGTACAAGAGAAATAGGTGATACTGGAATATGAACAATCCAAAGTATAGCTAGCAGACATATTCACAAAACCATTGCCGAAGGATACATTTGAATACCTAAGAAATAGAATAGGGGTTCAACCCTTGTCTACTGGTCATTGAGCTGACTAGGAGGCTGCATCAGCCTACACATTATCAAAAGATTATTCAT
>MU227214.1:253062-285018 GCA_018584345.1 Thuja plicata
ACCGAGTGGGATTTAACAGTCCTTATTGTATTGAGATACTCAAGAGTATCAAAAGGTTTTCTTGTTGACAGCATAGTGAGTGCTAGGTCAAAAGACAAACTGTTAGTTTTAAATCCTCTAACAAGGTCGCACTTAATAGTGTGTATTGTAACCTTTAACAAGGTTGGCTCTTCACCGAGCTCACTTTAGAAGAGAAAAATTATTTTGGGTTACCGGTCCCAGGTGGTTTTTTCCATATTGGGGTTCCACGTTAAAATCTGTGTCAAATGTGTATATGTTTCATTGCATTGATATTTTCTTTACACATTATTGAAACTAGATTGGTTTGTTAACTCTAAGTTGATTTACTACTATTCGGTAAAGTCTAGAAACGATAAACAATATATCTCACCGAGCAGGTTATATTTGTTAAAGTTATTTATGGCATACATCTTGATGGACTGAAAGATAACTAGAGGGTATTATATTTAAGAGATAAGTTTTGGTTGGATTTTTAGAATTATTATTAAGGCCACTGATTCACCCCCCTCCCCTCTTAGTTATTCTAACAGATTCCCAAGTCTCTTCTAAAGGACTTGGATACAAAAAGAAAATCAAAAGTTATGTGGATTCCCAAGTCTCTCTTAAAAGGCTTGAACAAAAAGGAAAAGTCAGAGTTGGCATCCAAGCTTCCAAAGTCTTCTACTTCATCTCCATGTAAACATCTCCCATCTTCTAACTCTATTTTGGGTCCTCATGTGCCAAAATCCATTACCTTGAATACTTCACCCCCTTCTCCATCCATCTTGGGTCCTCGCGTACCAAGAACCATATCCACTCATCCATCAAAGTCTCAAGCCATTCCATCCATTTTTCCTCCATTCTTCCACTACCCTTCAAAGGGTGTGTCAATGTTGATCTTAACACCATTTCCATCTACCTCTACACAAACCTTTCAATACCCTATCCAATATCGCACACCTACCACCTACCCATCCATCCCATATCCTTCTATTTCTCTTATCCAATCCATCACATAGATCCTTGGCTACCATCTCCCTTATCCCCCGTTTCATTCCCTACCATCAACCTATCAACATCTTTGAGCATACTTTCAGTGGCCTTGGCCCATCATAGCATATCTTTCAAAGGAGCACTATCTAAAGAGAAAGAAGCTTAAGTTCCTCCATAAAATAAAAATAAAACAAAAAAGAAATAAAGAAAAAAGTACCTTGGTGAAAACCTGGTAAACATGCACCTTGGTAGCAAAAGTAAAGAGAAATAAATTTGTTCTATGGTGAAAACCACTTCTTGTGGCACCTTGGATAAGTATCATGATGAAAACATGACAAACAGGCGTCATGCATAATTCCTCCTACTTGCGCTCTTCACTTGGGGGCAAGTTCCTCCAATGTCGTCTTATCCATCATATCTTACATCCAACTAGCCCATGAGCATCCATGTTCCTTCTAGTGATCTTGACAAGGTTGAACCTATCCATGAACACACATGTATCCTGATATTCATTATCCTTTCCATCAGCCTATTCACTTTCTCTCATCCATGACACCCTATCGTGATCTTGCTTATCCCAAGCCTATCCTTCCTATCTCTGAGCATTCCTGCCATAATCCAAAACATCCACTCATACCCTTCATCGTCCCATATCCTAATTGCGCTATCATAGCTATATCCTATCGTCTCCAATTGACCCCTTGGTCTTGATCAAAATTGGAAAACAAGTTCTTAGAAGTCTCTTGACATGCCCATTCTTTTGGACTACATGCTTTTCATGACATCTGGTCATCATCCTATATGTTATCCAGCACCACCCCATGAGCCTACATTGCTATATTCTTTTTTCCCTATCTTGGGTAATCTTGAGGAAATTGTCCTTGAGGGTCGCATTCACCCTCTTCATCCATAATTGTCTATTCGCCTTATCCATCAACTTTTCAATCCATCTTTGATGTCCTACACCTTGCTAGACATTGGGAGCAAACCAATGTGATCTTGCTTGAGAACGAGTAATCTGAAAAAGACTAAAAATTGCAAAAAGTCCTGAAAAAATGGTCATCTTGGTGAAAACTTAGAAAACAGGCGCCTTGATGCATCAATAAAAATAAATAAAAAAAGAGAAAATACAAAAAAAAATTGAAAAAGAAGAAAAAGTGCCTTGGTGAAAACCTGGTAAATAGGCACCCTGGTAGAAAAAACAAAATATCTTCCAACTAGGTGAAAATTCGGTAAACAAATGCCTCTTGTACTCAGCACTCCATCTATCAATGCTCAGTCTTGGCAATCATTTGCTTCAATTTGTACATAAGCTTTCAGTCACTTTTGTGACACTTTGGTTCTCTTGATCTTCAATCAGAGTTTGTTACCATGGGGCATGGGTTCCCAAAATTGCTCGTATCTTTGGAATACACTAGAGACAGTAATCTTGTCATTTCTAAAAGACATCTTGCTACTGATACAACAAGTGTTTCTCAACACCCTAATCACAAGTGTTTCTTAACACTATCTTTGGACGCATCTATGTTTCTTAACACACATTGGATACCGCAAACGTAAACAACATATCAATAGCACTCAAACACATTGCACTCACAAGCACGATGGTGTTTCTCAACACCTCATACATATACACATCCGAAAACTTTAAAACTAGCTTAAGTATGTTGAACTTCTCTTTGTATGTTGTTTGTTCTCATTGATTTTCGTTAATCTTTTCTTTGTCTACTTCTTGTTGGTGTGGTTCCGATGATCCTACAGCGTCAACTAAAATGGGTGTATGCGATAAGAGCTCCTACATTAAGGCGAAAAAGCCTCACATCCTCGATCTTGTTTACTTGCACGCCAAGGTGAGGTCGGAACTATCTCCTTGACGTTTATTGCTCTGCTTGTTTACGCAAGATCACACTCATGATTATCTTGTCTTTGAATGCCTCGATACTGGTCTAATCTTGCAACATAAACTATAAACAATGTTCAAGTCATCTCAGCTTTTGTGCCCCGATGCTTACATTAGTTTCTCATATCTTATCCAATGAAAGTCATATTCATATTCTTATGTTCGCAGTGGCACCAGTAAGGATTGTATCAACTTTGATGTTCCAAAAACGCTCGATGATGAAAAAATTTCAACGCTAAATGTTCAGCGACTACACCTTAGGTTGCATTCATGTTAGTCTTCCATCTGCATCTGCATATGCTTGGTGTTAAAACTGCATAATATCAATATCTCTCTCCAATGTGAAGGATCTGAGGTTCTTATTGGTCAATCTTCACTTTGCCAAGTGGTCAGTTGTGCGTTGATTGACATGAAAATGACACCCTTGGCTAATTTGACTATCCTGATTCCATTTTCAGGATCGAAATTGAAATCTAAAATCATCTTGCTTGTCATTTTTATGTTTGAATTTTTCAGTCAACTGCAGCTGACCGCTTGCACAACCAATGGAAATCTGTCATGCTTTTCTTCTAATCAATCCTCCTATCTTACTTTTGGTCAATCTGGTTAACATGACCTCCCATCAAGTACAAATTTTTTCCTAACCACTTGGGACCTATTTCTAATCAGATCAGCTTCTTCTTGCATCATGTTATCAATCAAATTGCTTCTCATCACTGGGGCACCTAACCATATTTTGATTTTTCTCCCGAGGGGGCAGGATCAGGGCATCAACATTCTAGTGATCATATCCTCAATCAAAACCCCGTCGCTTGGGGCATCTCACCTTCATTGCATCAAATCAAGTTGAGATCATCTTAAATCAAAGACAACCTAATCAATGGTCTTATACAGTGGTGAATACACTCGAAACCAAACAAGATCCATCTTATACGGGCTATTCATTATTGAAACCAGATACATTGATCAAATTGGCTTCATCACTTCAAATCAAGTCAATTTGTTTGCTAATCAAATCTCTTAACAGTAATCAGTTTCATCGCTTCAAATCAAACTGGTTATTTGTTCAAACCAATCAAAAGGTTTAAGAGTTCTTGATAGATGTTCAGTTTCATCGCTTCAAATCAAACTGAGTATTCTATTTATATCTTTTGATCGATCTTCGTCCAATCAAGTTCGAATTTGATCTTCTTCTTCAAAAGAATGGTTTCATCGCTTCAAATCAAACTATTACAGGTCTTCTCGCTAACAAATCTTTGAATCAATGCGCTGATCGCACATCAATTCAAAGAAGGGCAAATGTAATCACATAAAAAATGGTCATCTAAACCCTAGACCCCCAATCGCAACAATTAATCAAGAAACCATAATCTTGATAAACCCTAAGTCCTAAATCAAACAAGCAACTCCTCAATCTATCAAACTTGAACTAATCTGCCCTGAACCCTAGGTCCTAATCAATTATCACACTTGATTAATTAATTAATTCGTAAAATCACATTACATTGGCAAATAAACTTTATACTAATTATTTAATTGATATTCTAATATATTAATTAAATAAAATTGCTAAATTGTCAATAAAATCCTAAAAAGAATTCAATTAATTAATAAAAACAAAATGTGCATTTAAAATTAATTAAATCTTTAAAAATGCATATGATGTCATCAATTTCAGTTAACTGATTATTAAATTGGAAACAAATTTGTTTTATTCAGCTAACTTAATCTTATCTATTTATCATTTTGGAAATAAATCTGTTTTATTCAATAAATTTATTATTATCTTTTCTCATTTTGGAAACAAAGTTGTTAACTAAAAATGATTTTGGAAGTTTCCAAAAAGACTAAATCTTTCGACCAATCGAATTGCTTGCACATGGATTGTGATTCTTCAATCAAATCTAAGCCACTCTTTTCTTTCAATCTCAACTGTCAATTCAAGAGAAATTTCTATAAAAGAGAAATTATTTTCCTTCACAAGGATCCCTAATTTTTGCTATCCATATTATATTGCATTTTGTTTTCAAACATTTTTGCATTTTAGCTTTTATTTACTTAGTTTTGTTTAAATTGTTCAAGCATGCAAACTTGATAATCTTAGAGCACATTTTGATTTGGTGTTTTAAAATATATCAAAACATTTCAATTTGGTAGTTTAAAATAAATCTCTAAATAACTTTGGATTAACCACAAACAATCTTGCATTTATCATTTAGATTACTCAATCATATAGCTTTAAAATCCTTTGTTTAGAATAGTGTGTAGTCACTGTTTTATGGTCCATTAGTCAGCTAATGCTTCCTTTATGTCTGTCTTTCTTACGTTACACTGGCTTTCCTATTCAAGATTTTTATTGATTCATCATTGATGATTTGCAGAGCAATCAAGGGAAGTGTGAGTGATTGCTGCACTTGGAATGCCTGTTCCCAAAAGAATGCATAGCAGCAATTGGCAGGGTTGTTCGAAGGTTGAAACCATATATATAACTAATAAGATCATGGCAGGGCACAAACCATATTTCACAGGATTCCCAAAAGCACCTTTCAACATGCCATTGAAGGACTAGTCCAGAAACTGGAGAGAATCATATGAGGTTCCATCAAATTTGAAGGCCTCTTTATAAGGGTATTTTACTGGACAGAAAGGAAACGTCAAAACTCATCAATCAAAATTTAATAATAATCTCTTAACATATTGTGTGTGAGGTCATTGGTAAATCTTTTATTCAGTTTACCATGGAAACAATGAAACTTTTTTTTCAATCCGAGTAGTGGACAAATTTTTTCCCTCTTTATTGGCAGCTGAGCACAATTACAATCACCCATTTTTTGGTACATAATTGTATGTGGTTATTAGTCTACTATAGAATGAAGCTGCAGCTAAGTGGGCAGTAAGGGCCTGCATAGATCATTTTCAAACTGTAATTTGGGATCTTAGCACACTTTGGGCCATCATGTGCAACTGCAGAGTCTATGAGAACTGCTTTCTGAAAGCTGCAAACCTAAAGATCTCAATAAATGGTCCGATTTATCGGAGGTCCAAACAATAGACGACAGCCTTGAAAAGCATAGCAATGGCATATCATTTGCTTCTGAGAAATTCTTTAACACCCATCCACAATTATTGCCTCAGATCTAACAGATACATGAGCCACAACGTCAAATTTATTCTCACAGGTCAAAGATAAAGATTAAAGGCTTCTCTTCGGTAAATGAAGTCTTTGCCCTTACAGCAGGGTTAAATGAACAAAATCTGAATAGTTTACCTTACACTCCACATAATCTGGCTTGCATAAAGCCATGATAATTCAAATAAAAGTTCACACACTCTGCAGATGATCTGGTTTACAGTAAAATATGAAAAATGCTAAAAACATCATCTAGAAACGTGCTCAAGTTTAAGCTGACAGGTTTTTTGAAAGCATATACACGATGAAATTAAACAGAGTAAAATTTTTGTTAGCATTGATGAATATTGGCAAAATTAAACAATCTGAACAATGTGATTAAATTCTGTTTTACCGCTCTGAATTGGTAAGATGCATGAACTTTTATTAGCATTGATCACCTGGTATGCTTCATTTCTTGGCATATTGTTCTAATTCTATTATTCTTGTCAACATAAGTGGCTTCACTATCATCTTCTTGAAGTGTTAACATAATATTATACAAAGTACAACACACAAAAATGGTTTTTGCTAGCATTTGCAAATTAGGATGGCAAATTTTTGCATTCAAATTTGCTAATTGCCCTTTAGCTTTTCCAGAGAACACTTAACATTGTTAACAAACAATGTGTCAAAGATAGTTTAAATTTGAATGACCTTTGATTATCTGTTACAGCTCCTATGAGAAGAATGATTGACTATGGTAGCAATGGATATCTAACATCACAAACAATATACTGTTCATATGCTGCCATGTTCTGCTGGTTTGTTTTTGTTTGTTTTGCAATGGTTTGTATAATAAAGAAGAGTTCAGATAATAGAAATACTTGCAGCAATTAAATAACTCAGAAAATTAACAGTATTCAGGAAATCACAAAGCTGAAGTACTCCAGATTTAATTTCTGAAATTTTCTCAAAAATACGAACAACCAAGTTCATGAAATGACATTACAAATGAATTTCAGGCATACCCATAAAATGCACCAATGAATTAGACTGATCTGGAACTGAAATTTGCAAATTGGCATCAACTGTAATGGACGCCACAGTCCAAAGTCACCTCCAATGGCCAAGAAGTGGATGTCTCTGTAATCACCATCCCTAGGCATCCCCAAACAGAAGCATAAACCTCACAAACCCATTCGACCTCCTTCATAGAACTTCACGCCACTTCCAAGCATGTACAGCCAGCAAGGAAGTACAAAATCTCCTCCAATTCGCTGTTCAAATAATCTTTCCTTCAATCTGAAATGAGCCCCCTGCAAACCAAACTGAGAATAACACTCTAGAATAAAGTTCAACTGCAATTTTTGTGTTTCTCACCAACGTGGAAGATGTTGCCTGTAAGAGATTTTGTCCTTACAATACTTTAGAAAGAACAAATTCCTCCAAACAAGAAGAATAATTAGCCCTTTTAAATTAATTTAAAACTCACTTTTCTTCAATGTGGGGTTCAAGTCTCAAAAAGGGTGTTTTATCAAATTTCATCACTTTACTTTAATATTGGCACTCATACAATCTTTATCAAAATATTTAAATAATGATAAAGTAAAATCTTTAATTTAACTTTATAAAATAATAATTTATAGTTATTTAATTTAAAATCACTAGACTAAATGAAATATTGAGATAAAGATATCCACTACTTCCACCGATACATCTAAAAATAGTAACACTGCCAACTGGTTCAATTGGTGCCCAAGTCTGATTTACTAAAAAATTAAAAATAGTAAGTAGTGGAGAACTCAACCAAAATTAACTCCAAAAAAAGGGTGTTTCACACATTATAAATATCTGATACCACCAATTTGCTGGATAAATTGTCTCTAAAAGTTCCTTAACCCTAACATATTAGCCTACAGGAACCAACTGAATAAGCTAATGGTCCACCATATTAAACTGATTAGGAAGGGGACATAGACTCTCCCATATATGATGAACTAATAGATACTAAAAGTTCATTTAACCTTTCTTCGCCTAATAGAGACAATTTATTAAGAGCCTAGCATCATTGATAGACACATCCACAAAATGCATGTTACTATCCACAATGGCTTGTAATGACATACTGTAGTTGTGAGCATGGTTGTACCAATCAGATGAAAATTCATCAGATGGAAGGTTAAAATCAATGTGAGTTACATCTATAGCCCCACAATATTTTGGAAAACCTTGTCAGTTGAATCTAAGGCCCCACTGCAATGTAGTCCCATGATGTTTTCATATTTTCTGTCAATTTGTAAAACTTTTGTTCTCATGTAAATGTGCAGACGTGTGACTTGTTTTGGAGGTAAAATTTGAAGCGAAATATTAAAAAGTAGGGGAGGAAAAATGTTCAGCAATGGGGCACATTTTTTTATTAAGCAATGGCTGCATAATTCCAGCCCCCCTATTTACCTGCAGCTAAAATTCTAAATGCTAAACTGTAACTGCTCCATTATTTTAAAAGAAGATTCCATATTATAAGAATTACAGAAATGAATCCAATAATCTTTAAAACAATTTTGGAGGATAATTGATCCCCTTAACTAATTTCCTTTACCAGTAATAATGGTTACCTGTGTCACATCTCCTTCCTTTCATGGACCAATCATGAATCATACAAGTTTGTAGATACCTTGGCAGAAGTGGCAAGCCCACAATTGTGCCATGTAAAGCTCAAATAAGCACTTACGGTTGAAAGCAATTGTGAATATACAAATAGCAGATAATAATACAATTGCTAGTACCAGCCACAAATAATTAATCATAGAACAAATGAATTCAAATAGCAAGAGCAAGAACTTCATCCTTGTGATGAGATTCCATTCCCTTCTACTTTTTATAGATGGTGAACTGTTGGAGCAACTGATCTAAGGATGCTGTGTAGAAGGCATATAAAATATATGTAGAAGTCTTGTTCCACTTCTTAGAATGCACTGTCACAGAGTTAGACTGGCAGCAAAGACTGAAGATTGGCTTTTGACTTAAGAAGATTAGGACTTACAAAATACTAAAATTCTGTTTGCAAAAATGATATCACGGAGATTTTAGGAAAACAGAAAAAGCCATAAAATGATTAATAATCATTGTGCTACTTGAATGTGATTAGCAAGTTCCTTCAACTAAATCCATTATATTCCATGCAATTGAGCAAGCAATCACATGTAGACACAAAGTTGTAATAAAATAAAATAGTAATATATTATCTTTCGTAATGTACATGGCATCCTTATTAGCCTAAAACTCAACGTCCCCATTCTTATCAAATGCCATGTAGGACCCAACATGCTTTAGGAAGACTAGTCTAAGACATAATAATCACATATAGTAATAAGCAAGTCAAGAATACAGTTTTACAGATACTACTTCCTAATTAATTAAAACCATATTTGAAATACTTGGACTCGGCAACTTCTCATCAAGGCTCGAAAAATAAACTAAGCAAAAACTCGGAGAAAAACTCGGCAACTTAAAAAATTGCTTAAATTTAATTAGAAAAGCATTTTTTTTTTGCAAAATTCAATGCAGAGATGCATCTAATGAGTCAGTAAATGAGTAAACAAAATAAAGAAGTGATATATTTAAATGCAAATTGGGTACAAAATGACATCCTCATGTGGAATGCTAATGGTTGGTAGCCTGATAGTTTGAAGCAAAATTAAAATAGCAAATTGTCTTTGTAAAACTATACGTAAATACAGCATCAAAATAGTCTACATCTTACTCTTCCCCTTCCAAGCAGCTCTAGTAAAACCTAGACGAGAGGTAGGGGGTCTAGTCCTAGGAGTCCATTGTGGTTGCGTCTCCTCGCCCAACACAACTAGTTGTGACTCGACCTCCATCCTGGATGTAGATGGTGCTAGCACTAGCAATGACTCCTCATCATCCTCTACCTGCTCATCCTCCTCAATGTCATCCAATCCGAAACCCTCCCCCTCGCCTCTCCAAACCATAGATCTCATCCTCTGTAAAGAATGGAGGCTGCTTCTGTGACACCCAATCATTGTAAGGATCTATATCATCCAAATCAAGTGGACCAGTTGGTGTTTCCTCTACCTTCCTTGTGAGCAACCGAAGATTATATTGCACAAAGACAAGGTCATTGAGGTGGTTCTAAGCTAGCTTGTTCCTCTTCTTCGTGTGGATGGCCTCGAACAAGCTCCAATTGCACTCACAACTAGATGAACTACAAGGATAGCATAAGATTTGTAGAGCAATTTTTTGCAGATTTGGGGCATTTCCACCTCAATTTTCTCACCAAGCATCTGCAAAATAAAATATTGAAGGGTTAGAAAACAAGGTGAAAACATATTTTAATTTTTATCTACTTATACTGCATGTGAAAGACTCCAAAATTCCAAATATTATACCTAGGGTTTGAGTAGTTCTTCCTCTCTTAGTGAAGTCTAAAGAGAATAGCTTGCCCCTTGCATTCTAGTAAATGCCAACTCAGACACAATGAGGTCTCTCACCTCAAGCTCGGGTATCATCCTCTGAATGCATGCAATGAGGCCCCCATGACCTCTCCATTGGGATCTGAGTAAGATAGCGAGAAGCGAAAACAAGGATTGAGGAAGTATCTTGTTGCGTGAATTGGAATTGATTGTTCCACCTCCTATCAATAATTTCTCATATGGGGTCAAATTTGAGCTTGTCCCCTTGTAATTTTTTATAGACTCCTTGGCCATATCCATGGCCTCATAAAGATAACCCCATTAAGGTTTGATCGCCATCTACCAAGCAGAGAACTCTAACCAAGGGCTCTGACACCTACAATTGAGAAATACAAAAAAAATAATCATTAAACTTACAAATTAATAATGAAAGACTTGAATACAACAAAAATTAAATATTCAAGTTTCAAGTTACCTTCACAATCCTTGTAGCTCTTTGTGCAAATTGGTTGTCGAAAACAATGTATGCAACACTCTCTCCGTCAGGCTTCTTCGAATAACTTGTGTTTAGTCATGCTTGACTCACAAACATTTGCTTCAAAGCTATCAAAGAATTAAAAATATTTTGCAACGTTAAGAAAACCATTGCAAACCTTGTGACACCCGCTCCTACCCACTCCTTCCCTTGGGTGTGTTCTCTCATCAAGCAAAGAACCCAAGGCTGATTGTAGAGGTGTTTTGTGATCTTCCTTGCATCCTCTACAACTGATCTCACCCAATCTAGTTTTCGTCTGCGCTACAAAAGAAGGTCAAGGACGTGTTGCGCAAGGTGTCCAAAAAAGTGTACTATGTTTCTCTTTGAGGATTGTACCAGCTGCCACATATGATATTGTATTATCAGTTATTATTTGCACCACATTTTCAATCCCTACCTCCATGAAAACTAGCTCTAACATTAGAGCCAAAGTTTCAGCAATCTTCACATTGTTGGAGGCATCCACAGATTTCAAGAACACCGCATCATTCTTACAAGAAACCAAAAAATTAATGATGGTGCAGTTTTTGCCATTCGTCCACCCATCGGAAAGAATGGTGCAGCCAAATTGTTTCCATTCTATTCTTTGCTCTTCCACCACTTCTTTTGCCCTAGCAACTGCATTTGTGAGCAACTTACAAGTACAAAGTGAAATTAATGTTAAGTACACAATTTTGATAAAAAAAAATATAAATTCAACAAAAATTAGTAATTAAAGAAAAAAGAACATAAATTTAGTCTACACCCTAAAAATTAAAACTCAACATAAGTTATCAAGATTCAAAACTAAAAGTTAAAAGTTAAAACATTTAAAAACTAAAACGATTGAACTAACCACCCACTCAAGTCAAGCCAAGAAGGCGTTTTGTAGCCTTTTCCCACCACAGTCATTGCAGTAACCAAATTAAGCCAATATGGATTTTCTATCACATTGAAAGGGATGTTGTTGAAGTACTAGAATCAACACAAGCAATGTCTACTTGTTGATGCACCTCCCTATTCCACCTAGTTCCCTCCAATGATGGTTGTGCTCCAGGTGTGTCGTTCAGAAAAAAAATGTTGGGGTTTGAAATTTTTAGAAAATTTTGAGATTCTTGAGAAAACTTATTAAAAAATTATCAAAAAATGGAGTTAAATCTTGTTCATTACTCTAAAACAATTTAGAGTACTTAGGAAATGCCATTATTGAGTTTCTATAAACCTAGATGCAACAAAAATGAGAAAAAATATTAAAAAAAGAAAGAAAAATAAATTTGAAAACCAACATGAGAATCTGATTTTGCTTCAAAATCCTCTTCAAATCCGCTTCAAATTGGACTTAAATCCTTGCAAATGACCTTGCAATACTATTAGTTCGGTAAAATAATTGAATGAATTATTTACAAAGAACAAATTATTCTTATAGAGTTTACAATCAAGATGTTTCTAAAAAGAAACATACAAATAATAAAAATAAGCTATTATACAAGATATTTACAAAATCTAGAAGTGACCATTAAAAAAGAAATAAAATAACTTAGGAGATATTATTTTGATACCCTCCCTTAATGGTCAACTTATCAACGACACCAAGCTGCCCACTAAATTTGACAAACTTCTTTGGAAGTAGGGACTTGGTGAGAATATCAGCAGTCTGGTCAGCTGTAAGAACAAACTGTAAATCCACAAATCCATCTTCAACCAACTGATGGATAAAATGACAATGAATGTCAATATGCTTAGTGCGCTCATGGAAGATTGGATTTTTGGCAAGTCTGATGACCCCTTGATTGTTGCAAAAGAGAGGTGAAGGGCCTACCTGAGAAATATGGATGTCAGAAAGCATCCTACGAAGCCAAACCGCCTCACAACCTGCTTTGATTGTTCCCCGATATTCAACTTATGTTGAGGAAAGAGATACGGCCTATTGCTTCTTACTAGTCCAAGTGATAGCACCTGTGCCCAAACTGAAAACATACCCAGAAGTAGACTTTTTGTCATCAACAGAGCCTCCCTAGTCTGAGTCTGTGTAACCGATGAGTCGAGCATTTTTGGTTTGTCCATAGAGGATACCAAAATCAAGAGTGCCCTTGACATAGCGCATGATGTGTTTTGTTGTAGCCCAATGATCTGAAGTGGGAGCTGTCATGAAGCGAGATATGTAACTCACTGCAAAGCTGAGATCAGGTCTAGTGTCGGTGAGATATATCAAACTGCTCACTAGTTGTCTGAATGCGGACTCATTCTCAACAGGAGAACCAGATTTGGCTGATAACTTGAGACCAAACTCCATAGGTGTAGATGCAGGTTTACAAACTTGCATTCTGAATTTGTCCAACAGAGCCTGTGCATACTTAGACTAAGAGATGAAGATGCCATGTGACTGCTGCCAAACCTCGACACCTAGGCAGTAATGAAGAAGTCCAAGGTCGGTCATGTCAAAAGACTGACAGAGATTCTGTTTGATTCCCTGAATCAATGATTCAAAATTGTCAGTAATAATCAAATCATCAACATATAAAACTAGAATGATGATATCACTACCAGTTGTCTTGATATACAAATTTGAGTCAGACGGACTCGTCTGGAAACCCTGATCTGTGAGGTACTTATCAATTTTCATGTACCATGTCTGAGGAGCCTGTTTGAGGCCATAGAGTGCTTTCACTAGTTTGAGTACCTGGTGTTCTTTACCGGCAACCTTGAATCCAGGAGGTTGCGTCATGTACGCTTCTTCCTATAACTCACCATTCAGGAACACACTCTTGACATCCATTTGATGGACCTACTATTCACACTGAGCTGCCATGGCAAGGACTAATCTGATGGTGCTCATCTTTGCAGTGGGAGCAAAGGTCTCTTCATAGTTAATTCCTTCTCACTGAGAGAAGCCTTTGCCAACAAGACGAGCCTTGTACTTATCTAAAGTACCATCAACTTTGTATTTGACTTTGTAGACTCATTTGCAGTTGATGGGTTTCTTTCCTGAAGGAATATCTGACAGAAACCAAGTGTTGTTTTTCAACATACTATGATGCTCGGTCTGCATCGCTTCTTCCCACTCAGGTATTCCTTTCGCCTCTGTGTATGTTAGAGGTTCATACACACTGTGAATGTTGGTCATGAGAGCAAAATTTATGGAGTCAATAGGTTTGCTCTTCTTCCGAGCACTTCTGCCTTCGATGAGCTCATCATCATGAAGATTGGCAATCGTCTTAGCCCACCATTTAGGTCGGATAGTAGAAGTGCTAACATCTGAAGCAGGAGGTGCAAGGGGATCATCATCATCAAACAAAAGATCGGATGAATCTTGAGCAAAATCAGGTGATGTGATTGCAGGTCTAGGTGAGCCTGCGGGAGAACTAGAGGAGAGGCAGGAACAAGAACAGTTGGAGCTTTCTCATTAGGTGGACCTAAAGGGAGACGAATATCCAAGTCTTGAGCTTGGAAGGACTGATCCTTTGAATTTATAATTGGAGGAGAGAGTTTAAATGGCCCTCGTTCCTCATCAAAAAATACATCACGACTGAAGATGAGACGATTAGTCTCTATGTCAACTAGGCGGGTGGCTTTGTGATTATCACTATAGCCAGTGAGGGCTCTTGGCATCTAACTTGGTGCATTTAGCATCAGGGATCCAAACAAATGCAGTGGAGCCAAAAGCTTTGAGATGATTGATTTTGGGCTTATGGCATGACCAGCTCCAGAGTCTGCTTCTTGACAGCCGACTGGGCCATTTCAGTGATCGTGTTGTTTCGACGCTCAAAGACACCCTTTTGCTGAGGGGTGTAGGGTGTTGTTAATTGGCGCTTTATGCCATGTTGATCACAGAAATGAGAGAAGGCAGAGGAACAAAAATCTCCCCCATTATCAGTTCTAAGAGTAATAATATGTTGACCAGACTCTTTCTACAAATGATTTGAATTTTTGAAATACAACAAACACCTCTGAATTTTGACAAAGGAAATACACCCACAGTTTACGACTGAAATCATCAACAAAAAGTAAAAAATACCTAGACCCAGTAACAGAGGGAGTAGCCATAGGTCCACAGACATCAGCATGGACCAGTTGTAATACCTTAGAAGCTCTCCCGGGGTCGCCATCTGAAAAAGGAGTGCGATGTTGCTTCCCAGACTGATATGCTCCACTAACTCCAAGATTCTGAGTCTGAATGTCCGACAGTCTAGTGACAAGATCTTCCCGAACAAGTTGAGAAAGATAGTGCACATTCAAGTGCCCATACCGCCGAAGCCAGAGTGTACTAATAGAGGAGTGATGGGCTGTCATAGCAAGCTCTTGAGAATCCCCAAAGTCAACAAGTCTGAAAAGACCATGATCTTCAACACCAACGACAACTATGGACTGAGTTTCCAGATCAATGATACTGCACTGATGTGATTTGAAGGTCACGTCAAGCCGAAAAGAATGTCTCAGAATCTGATTGATGGAGAGAAGATTGAGTTCCATGCTTGGACCATAGTACACATCAAGGAAAATTTGTTTCCTTCCTCTAGACTGAATTTGGATATTGCCTCTTCTGGCAATAGTGTACTCTTCTCCTCCAAAAATAACTGAACCTGAGAATGGCTAGAAATCTGTGAACCAATCCCGGCGATGAGTGAAGTGGCGGGAGGCACCTGAATCAATATACCAGGCATAGGATTTTACATGATCTACAGGTCTTCTAGCCATGAAGGCGTAAAAGGCAGATTCACCTAGCTCAGTGTGTTCTGCAACATACACTTGAGGCTGTGAAGTAGATTGCTTGGCTTGAGCAGCTAAGCATTTTCGACACTCCAACTTCATATGACCAAACTTATGGCAGTAGTTGCACTGAACATTTTTCTTCTTTGGGCCTTCTGATGACTGAGCAGAAGGATTATGTTGAGAAGACTGAGAGAACTGATAGTTGCTTGTAGATTTAGCTGAGAAGGCTCGAGTGTTAGAAGATGAGCTGGTACCAATGCCAAATTGTTGTTTCCAGCGATCTTGTTGTAGAAGCATTATACAGAGATCATAAAATGAAACATCAGAATGAGTGGAAGCAATGTTGAGAGTTTCAACAAAGTGCTCATAGGAAGATGAGAGACTCTTTAGGGTGATCACCACCATGTCTTCTTCCATTTTGCATCCAATGGCTTCCAACTGATCACGAATATCCTTGATTTTATTGAGATGCTTATGTAGGGATACCTAATCATCCATATGATTGAGAAGAGCACGTTCTTCAGAAAGAATGCACGACTTTTGTCCAAGGTTTCATGCAAACCTTTCAGATGGCTCCAAATTTCTGCAGTTGTCTTACCGGAAGGAACCTATGAGAGTTGATCATCAATGACAAAAAGTCTTCTGAGCATGACAACTTCTCGATTCTACTCATCAAATTTATCCTGCTCTGACTTCTTCAGGACGTTTAGTTTGGCCCAGAACAATGTTGTCAAGACATCGGTATTCAAAGATTGTCATCATACGTTGTTTCCAAGTATTGTAGTTTTTGTTGTTGAACTTCAGACTCCCCTCAAGAAGATTCATCAGAGATGTCATTATAGAAGACTGAGGTCAAAAGTGGTTGACCAAGTGGCAACACAAATATTGAGGCAGAAGAAGTGCAATACATGCAAATCACGTTGAGAATAAGACTAATGTAGAAAAACAGGCACAAATTTCGAGACTGAATAGTAGGTTTATGGGCATGGATCCCAAGGCAAAATTATTGGAAGACCCAAAAAGTTGCAAACAACCCAACTAAGCTCTCGAAAAACCCAGAAGGAATCTGAAATCAGATTTTATATCCGACCAAAAAATAGAGGGTTTTAGCAAAAACCCTAGTCGGTTGATGAAAAGGGTTGCAAATAAGAAAATACCACCACGAATCTATGAAAAAATCATAGGTAGAGCCACGAACAGCTGCAATAACACAAGAAAATCGCGTCTAAAGAGAGAAACGACCAAAGTAATGGTTGTGGAAGCTGAGATGATGGACAAAAACGAGTCGCAAACACAAAAACAGGGCCCAACCTGCAGAAATAAAGCTCATCACTGAAATAACCAGGTAGATGTGTGAAGAAAACACGACCAGAGGGTTTAGAAAATCGTGTGAAGCTTAAGACCTACAAAAACGACCATAAAGATGGTCAAAAAATTGCATTGATACTAGACACGGGCCGACCGGAGGAAGAAAATCCGTCGCAGATGCTAGACGCTTGGAAATGACGTCACGTGGAAATAAAGTAGCCGGAAACAGGAGATAAATCCCGTCGTTTTTCACCAAGCCGTTGTGTTTTTGTATAAAAATGCGAAAAATCCGAGCATTAAAAAACACCCTCGAAAATTCGCAGGTTGTAAAAGAAAACCTTGATTCACAATGGACGAGTCTGCAAGTTGCGAATCAGAATCTACAGACATCAAAAAATATTTCAAAAAGTTTAGAAGAATAATTTCAGAACGAAATTAAAAAAATTTCAAAAAATATTAATCTTGGCTCTGATACCATATTAGTTTGGTAAAATAAGTGAATAAATTATTTACAAAGAATTTATAGAATTTACAATCGAGATGTTTCTAAAAAGAAACATATGAATATTAGAAAGAAGCTATTATACAGGATGTTTACAATATCTAGAAGTGACCATTACAAAATAAATAAAATAACTTAAGAGATATTATTTTAATAAATACCTTGGAAGGGTGTTTTGTGGCTTGAACAGCAAACAAAAAGTCATAAAAACCAAATGTAACCTTTTTTTTGACATTTAAATGCTTTATTCCAACACGACTGAGAATTTCCCACGGACTCACCGAGTTTTTGTAAAAAATCGGCTACTTTTCTCTGCAAATAAATGCTCCAAAAACTCGCCTGCTCTAACTTCTCACGAGTATTTGATTATTCGCCAAATACTCTGCGAGTATTTCAACTATGCTCCATAGCATCAAACATGAAGATGTTCCTCAATCTCCTTGGCATGATCTTGCCCTCATACGCTTATTTGTGAATTTAAAACATTTAAATAGTACCGAGCTCAAGTTATGAAAGCTATCTCCAAGGATGTAACTTGCAGAATATATTTGATTGTAAATTTATAAGTATAACCAATGCCTCATAGCATCGACAGTGAGCACTATCCGACTGTTTTTGTTCACTTGAAAGTAAACTATGATGGCCAATTTCATACATAGAGACATCGGCCTCATGAATAAACAAAAACTGACTAAGAGCAGTGTCTGCGTGTAATGTCCCATTTTTGACATCCATCAATCACATGCCAGTGCAGGAGTGATGTTAAGTGGATTGTCAGCGTAGGACAGTTAGGGTCAGTTAAATTATGAAATAACACGGAAGAGTCAATTGGGATCAGTTAAATAATTAGATAAGGCAGATGAATAAGTAAAGGTCCGTTAAATAAGTAAAAAGAAGGGATGGATTTGTCAGTTATTTTGCCTATGATTAAAAAATGCAAGGAGCATAGGGTATAGAAAGCTTAGGGAGGAAAATTTAAAAGTCCTTCTGAAAATTAAAACAAAATTCACCTTCATTTGTAATGTCCCTTTCTGGGATCACCTTATATTTTTCCCACAACAACTTAAGATATCGTGATCAGATTGCCTCTGCTGTAGATATGATTGCTTCTGCTGTTGATACCCCTGAATGCTTAATCTTTTATACTTATATCCTTCCCTTGTGGCAGAAGAGTCATGTCTTTTCAATGAATGGACACTAGTGATAAATGATATCTCTTAATTAATATCTTAGTTGCACCCTTTGAGGATCAGAGGACATCTCTAACTGAGTGCCACCTTTACCAGTACAATCGCTGTTCTTACAATGAATTTCAACCTCTGCTGTTTACCACAAACTCTTTCTGATTTCTGCCATAGTTATTAATGGAGATCACTTTCTCTTCTATTATGATGATCACTGCTTCTTGCCTTGATCGCTGATTTTGGTTTATCTCTGTTATGTGTGCTCTAATTCATCATATAGTTCTGCTATCATTTTTTATATCTGCTTATATTTCTGCTAATGAATAGAAAGATATTTCTTGGGCCAAATGAGTTGATCTCCCATTCGTATCTTCAATGGTGGGAAGTCATGCCTCTTCATCATGGCTGCCCTCTGTAATGGTCACAACCTTTCATCATTACCACCCTTTGGAATAGCTACAACCCTTCATCATTTCTACCTTTTGAAACCCTGCATAATTGTCACTCTTTGAATGAGTCACAACCCTTCATAATTACCACTGTTGGGAAGAGTCACATCCCTTCATTATTTCTGCCCTTTGAAAGAGTTGCAACCTTCCATAGTTACCACCCTTCAATAGAGTCATAACCTTCATAACCTTTGCCTGTTGAAGGAGTCATTTCCTTATTTTCTTATTATTCCTTTATTCTCTTCCATTAATTCTTCCTTGATTCCACCTTCCCTTTTCTCTTCCTTTTCCCCTTTCAAATGAAGTTCTCTTCTCCCTTTTTATATCTCATGTTGGAGGGAGTCAAATTTTTCATTTCATGCCTTTTGACCCTTCATTAACTTAACTAAATTTAATTATGTTATATTTCAATTTTATAATTTTAAATTTTATTTTTATTCTTTTATATTTTAATCTTATCATTATTATTTATTATTAAATCCTATTTCAAAAAGGGGATATCACACATTCAAATGTATGTAATGCTGCTTTCAGCAATTTTGGTGCTTGGAGACAAAAACCTAGAAGTGTGCAATTCCAATTATTTTGGGGACAAAAACCCTCAAGAATAAAATCAAAATTCAGAATGACTGTATCAGACTAGCATTTTCAAATTTGTAAATTGTATCAGACCAGCGAATTTCAAGTTGTGCATGTTTGAAAAAAATATAAAAATTAGAATTATTTATTGCTATGGTATTTCTAGGTTTCTTATTTTGTATGCATTTAGTTGAGATTTTATAGTGATACCAGACCTAAGACCTGCCCAGCTTGAGAGGGGTACTAAAAAAATAGCTACTGCATGTTAATGACTAATGAGTGATAGCGAAATCAGGTATTGACTAAGGGAAAAAAGAAAGCCAAAAATATCACACAAGAGTAGGAATTTTTCAATGTAATGAAATTCTTTTATGATGGGTGCAAAAAACTCATCAATCACTTCTGCAGCGTAAGGGAACAAAGAAACCAAACCATGCCACGACACCTCTAAGTAGTGGTGCACAAGGAAAATCCTCATCTTCATCAATGAAGCAGAATATCCTAGTGAAATTAGTCATTGGTTTTAAACTACCAAGTCTCACACTCTAGCAAAAAGAAGCCACGCTGTGGAAAGAGGATATGCACAACCAACAGGAGGAGGAGGATGCTCTCCATGCCGAATACGAGGAAAAAAGTGCTAATGTCAAGCAGATATTTCCTTTATTCATTTCTATACATTGAAGTCAAAAGCCAGAACCAACAATGGAAGTAACCCACACTAAACAACCCCTATAAAGATTTGCAAAGAAGGCAGTGGAAGCTTATAATCCCCTCATTTGATGAATTCAACAAAGATGATATGCACAACCAACAGGAGGAGGAGGAGGATGCTCTCCATGCTGAATACGAGGAAAAAGGTGCTAATTTCAAGCAGATATTTCATTTATTCATTTCTATACATTGAAGTCAAAAGCCAGAACCAACAATGAAAGTAACCCACACTAAACAAACCATATAAAGATTTGCAAAGAAGGCTGTGGAAGCTTATGATATCCCCTCATTTGATGAATTCAACAAAGACTAAGCTTGAGCTTGGATCCAAAAGTTGAATAGTTACTTTTTATTAAGCCCTATGTACAAGGAGAAAGCAATTAAACTTCCCATCCCTCACCTAGGAGTTGCAGATGAGAGATGGTATCACAGCCTAGTCACTTTAGGTCACAGCCTTATCACCACTTGCATGCAGTGATATAGGAAGTTGACTAACAAATTTCAGAGACGAGACTCAGAGGAGCAATTTATGGAATTGGCAGTGGATACATATGTGGCTAATTTCAAAAGGTGATGGTACCTGATGTCTTGAAAAGTTGTTTCATCTCCATCTTCGCGGAAGGGTTGAAAGAGCCCCTTAGAGGCTTACTTAAAGCCCTTGAACTTAATCAATTGCAAACAGCCACTAAAACCATGAGACTTAGTAGATCCTTTCACGAGTCTACTACTAGAGGTGTGAGAAGAAGATAATTATAGTAGCAGTAAAAGACTCTACACAAACCTTTTCCTAAAGATTGGGGGATGCACCCTCTTGACCCAATGGCAATTAGGAGGACACAACTTTAGGAGTCAATAGTTGAGTGACATGACCAACAGTGAGATGCAGAGGAAGTAGTCATTCTTCAGTGGCAACTAACCTTTGGACCGACACTGTAATGAGCCCAACCTGGCTCTGCTATTAAATTAACTGATCTTTGCACAAATAACAATTGATTGCAATAATACTTCTCTCATTCCAGTCAATTATCTCAGAATATTTATTTGAATAAATTCTGGAAATACATTTAAAATTTATTCAGTACATAAAAGTAAAAATATTTAAAGAACCTGTAACTCCTTCCAGCAAAGCGTTCGACAATGGTGGATCCTCTTCACACCCCGTATGTGTTTCAACCAACAATGTGCAGTTGCGTGACCTTGCAGTCTGTCCCGCGTGGCCAAGAACTCAAGCTATCTCTGTCGTTCAGACTAGTTACCTCCACGTGCGGCCAGTGATAGTCTTGACGCCCAATGCAAATGTTGGTCTCAATCAAAACGACCCGCGATAGGATGTTCCAGCGGTGATTGGTCTTCTAACTCCAAACGCGGCTTAGACTCTTCACACTGCCTGTCAAACACTATTCTGATCCATTCCAGATTGGATACGGCACTTCACTCCAGCGTCCAGTGTGATCTCATCTCAAAACACTAATCAATTCACAATCTCTGGATCAAATTCTCAACTCCTCCAATAATATCGACCTCTTGATGTAGGTCCCAGTTCAAATTAAATTCAGTTCTCAAAATGAATAACTCCCTCCAGTCACAGGCAAACAATACGAAGGAAGTATAATTGGTTATACTTCAGCAACCAATTGAGGAAATGGTTCCAAAAGAATCAGTCTTCTAGATGCCAAATCGATTCAGTATCAAACCCTTATACCTCAGCAAGGGATTTGATTTACAAATCAGAACTTCTCAGAGGAAACAAACAAAATATAATATAATCAATCGATGCCAATCCCCATGAATGAGCCCATATTTATAATACTTTTTGAAGCCACAGTTTCCCAAAAGAGCATTAGTTAACAACCCTCTTTTTTAACAACTTCTAAATTGTTATTATAATAATAAAGTATTATTATAATAACGTGGCTTTATTAATTAATAACTAGTATTAATTAATAGAAATTAATTAATAAATATGAACTCATGCGATAAATTCTGCATCTGCTGCTGGTGATGACCGACTGCCATAGTCACCCACTGCACTGCCAAAAATAGACTTACTAAAAATAGTAAGTCCCCAGCCAAAGAACTGCATACTCTGAGCACAGTCTGAAGTTTTGATCACTGCCGATACTGCCTTGTCAAAGATAAACACTGACCAACTAACTTACTAGAAATAGTAAGTCCAAACTTACTAAAAATAGCAAGTCCGCCAACTGGGACCCTCAAAACCAGGCGTCAACTCACGAGGGTCGCGATGATGAGCTGACAAAGCCACTGCTAATACCTGCTAAAATTGGGGACATCACAGTCCTCCCTCCCCAAAATTGCTTGTCCTCAAGCAATCGAGTATCTCACTAAAACCTCCACCAGGATCCCATAAGAAACACATGATGTCCCTATTATCTCAGAACCAACTGCAAACCCATGACATCAGCAACACTAGTAACATAACCTATATCATAACCCCAAGTGCCTGCGCTGATGAAGTGGAGATCTGGACATTACCAGGCGATGACTCAATAAGAGAACTCATCATACCAAACTTCACTGACTCTCCCCAGTCATCCTGAAACCAATCCATCTTAGGCACAGACCATCTCTGCACCTGATGTAAATCCCGAACACGTGAGTTGAAAATGAGGCTGTAAACACTCAACACATTATAGGCTCGAACCCCAGTAGGATCATCATTGTCCCCATCCTCATGCTGTTGCGATGACTCCTCAATCTCATCTGTGTAAACTGACATGCCGCGGTTTACTGCCCCCTTTGGCCTTAGAGCACAAGTATGACCTTTAGAGAAAGGCCCCTTGCACCAAAAGCAAAGTTGTCTCCTCCTCAAGTCCTCTCTGGAAGCATCATCAAATCTTCCCATTGACTTGCCCTTGTCCTCAACAACTGGCAAGGACTCCTCATCAACAGGTGGAGAACTAGATGACTTCGGGGCACCCTTGCTCCGAGATGATGCCTCAAGATCTTGGGCCTTCTTCGTTGCCTCCTGTAAAGTGGGTGGGTCCAAAGACTTAACCCATCCACGAAGTGGCTCTACTAACCCCTCCAAAAATAACATCACTCTCCTCCGCTATGATATATCATACACCATGATGGATATGCGCTGAAACTCGCTGATGAAGCCCTCTAGACTAGCTGTCTGTCGCAACTGAGCCAATTCTCTGAAATAAACCTCTGGGTCTTTTCTGTCGAAGCACTCGATCAGCCTGTCTACAAACTCCTGATAGTCAGTAATCTGGTCATGATGTAGCGATCTTAATCCATGGTACCACCAGTCATGTGCAGTCCCATCTAAATGCAAAACTGCAAATCTAATGGCGTACTCCTCAGTCATCGAACGCAAGGCGAGGTAGGTGTCGAGCTTGTGGATCCAAGCTCTAGCAGTGACCCTACCACTGCCATCAAAATGTGCTAGCATCATCTTGCTAGCCACCTGTCTCAAATCATTCTGCCCCATCCTTTGTCTATCTTGTGTTGGTCTTCCCCTTGAGTGCTCCCGTTTATGTGTCAAATATCTATCAAAATTCAAATTTTGCTTCAAGACTAGAGGAAGGGCATCCCATTCAGCATAGTGCGTGACTATATCATCAAAAAAGGGATATTTTCAGCATCGGCACTAGCTGCATCAGTCTCTGGTCTCATAAATCTGGGCCCCTGGGGTCTGAACTGATCTCCCCTGTCACCTGCCCTATCTGCTCTATCGTCTCTCCAGGCTCTATGCTCATAATCCCTATGCCTGTCATCAATACGTGATCTATGTGATGTGACAGAAGCATCACGTGACCTCTCCCTACTCTGATCCCTCGGGATTACGATCCGTCTCAATGTGTCAGAAAGTTCATGTAATACATCAGCTACATGATGCTGGCCTGCTGCAAGGTTCTTGAAGGTTTCCCTAGCCTCCCTGTCTATATCTGCTTCAGCAACAGCTGCGGGTCTTGCTGAACCACCTAGATTATTATCATCACCACCAAGCACTGTGCCAAACTGAATATTTGCATCTTCATTTGGTGGGGGTGACTGACCTCTCCAGTAGTAATGCCTACCGGGAATAAATCTCCTATCGTATGCCATGATTCAATTCCCAAATAATAATAAAAATGAACCCTATTTCCCTGCAGGCTGGCAGGAAACCACTCTGATACCACTGTAATGAGCCCAACCTGGCTCTACTATTAAATTAACTGATCTTTGCACAAATAACAATTGATTGCAATAATACTTCTCTATTTTATTTAGAATGGTATTCAGTTTCAATTTGTATCTCTCATTCCAGTCAATTATCTCAGAATATTTATTTGAATAAATTCTGGAAATACATTTAAAACTTATTCAGTACATAAAAGTAAAAACATTTAAAGAACCTGTAACTCCTTCCAGCAAGGCATTCGACAATGGTGGATCCTCTTCACAACCCGTATGTGTTTCAACCAACAATGTGCAGCCGCGTGACCTTGCAATCTAACCCGCGTGGCCAAGAACTCAGGCTATCTCTGTCGTTCAGACTGTTACCTCCACGTGCGGCCAGTGATAGTCTTGACGCCCAATGCAAATGCTAGTCTTAATCAAAATGACCCGCGATAGGATGTTTCAGCGGTGATTGCTCATCTAACTCCAAACGCGACTTAGACTCTTCACACTACTTGTCAAACACTATTTTGATCCATTCCAAATTGGATATGGCACATCACTCCAACGTCCAATATGATCTCAGCTCAAAACACTAATCAATTCACAATCTCTGGATCAAATTCTCAACTCCTCCAATAATATCGACCTCTTGATGCAGACCCCAGTTCAAATTAAATTCATCTCTCAGAATGAATAACTCCCTCCAGTCACAAGCAAACAATACGAAGGAAGTATAATTGGTTATACTTCAGCAACCAATTGAGGAAATGGTTCCAAAAGAATTAGTCTTCCAAATGCCAAATCCATTCAGTATCAAACCCTAATACCTCAACAAGGGATTTGATTTACAAATCAGAACTTCTCCTCGGAGAAAACAAACAAAATATAATATAATCAATCGATGCCTATCCCCATGAATGAGCCCATATTTATAATACTTTTTGAAGCCACAGTTTCCCAAAAGAGCATTAGTTAACAACTCTCTTTTTTAACTTCTAAATTGTTATTATAATAACAAAGTATTATTATAATAATGTGGCTTTATTAATTAATAACTAGTATTAATTAATAGAAATTAATTAATAAATATGAACTCATGCGATAAATTCCGCATCTGCTGCTGGTGATGACCGACTGCCATAGCCACCCACTGCACTGCCAAAAATGGCAACTGCCAAAAATAGACTTACTAAAAATAGTAAATCCCCAGCCAAAGAACTGCATATTGTGAGCACAGTCTGAAGTTCTGATCACTGTCGATACTGCCCTGTCAGAGATAAACACTAACCAACTGACTTACTAGAAATAGTAAGTCCAGACTTACTAAAAATAGGAAGTCCGCCAACTGGGACCCTCAAAACCAAGCGTCAACTCACGAGGGTCGCGATGATGAGCTAACAAAGCCACTACTAATACCTGCTAAAATTGGGGACATCACAGACACGTAGATGCTTGGGAAAGGAGTAAGTACATCTGATTGAGGTAAACTCCAATGGCAAGGGAGAACTTGAGCCATGCATTGAGGCACAGAGAGTGAAGGAGGATGAGGTATCACCAATAGGTGATCCATTGCCAAAGGACGTTGATTGTTACATCCATCTTTGTCTTGCTTGAGGACAAGCACATTTGGAAAAGGAAGACTTGTGTCTCCTTTCTGGCATCCATTGTAATGTCCCTTGTCAGTTTAAGACTTAAATAGCCACAAAATTTCTTAATGTGCTTATGATCTAAATGGAAAAATTTATGATTCTATCTACCTAACCAAAACAAGAGAAATATCTAATCATATCAAGACATCTACATGTGATCAACAACATTCATATCAATCGTATTACCTTTGCTAACATAAGAAAGACGGATTTGGGAAAGTAACCAAAGCGCCTAGAGACCATTCCCAATAGGCTCCCACAAGGTTTACAGGTCCAAGCCCAAACTATTGGGACGCTGATCCCCACCCTATTTTGGGACAGAAAGCTATTGGCTGGATTTAGACAAGCCCCTCCTTGGAGACATTCTTGCATTCCTCCTCTTCAATCTAGCAAGGTGATAAGTCTGAACATGATCATTATATATATATATATATATATATATATATATATATATATATATATATATATATTTGTATGTATAGATATCCTCTTTATTTATTAATGATAGCCAATGTTCAATATAAGTAATGATGCTTAGAATTGGCATACCTGATGCTACTGCACATATACGGTTATGCTGTTGCAGAATCTTCAATTTATAATTCTTGAATATTAATCTTCCTTCACACTTCCGCTGAATGTTTTTCCCCCAAAATCTCTTCCCTCAAATGAACCCTCTTCCCTTTATATCTCTTGATGTGAGGGAGAAGTCACACATTTTCATCATAAATGCCCTTTGGCAAGAGACACAACCCTTCACCATTAGCACCCTTTGGAAGAGTGTGTCTCTTCATTATTTATACCCCTTTGAAAGAGATACACCATTTCACAATTAGATATGCACTTCCTATTTAAATCATGTCTGTACTTCTCATTCCCTATTCTCCCCCTTCAAATGAAGTTCTCTTCTCCCTTTTATACTTCATATTTGAGGGAGTCACAACTTATTATTTCGTGCCTTTTGACCATTCATTAACTTTAATCAAATCTTAATTATGTGTAATTATATTCTTTTATATTTTAATTTAATTTATAATTTTTGTTCTTTTGTATTTTAATTTTATTATTAAATTATATTTCAAAAGTGGGGACATTACAGTCCTTCCCTCCCAAAAATTGCTTGTCCTCAAGCAATGATTAAATCATCATAAAGATCTATCTATTATCCATATTCCACTATGCTTCTCTAATATCGAGAAGTAGGAGATATTTTCCATCATATGTCAAATTGCGATGTTGCTATCAGGATTCAAATCTGATATCATATACATTTCCTCCCTTATGATGAGTTGATAGTAAAGACTTGGCAAAGTTTAACTCAAGAGAAGTTCTCTCATCTTCTAGAGAAAAAGGATCTAGCTCATTCCATAATGGCAATTGAATTTGTAAAAACCAACGTTTTCATAACAGTATGCCTTAAATTCACATCTTTTGGTTCTCTTCTAGTTAATATCTTACTCTAGATCAACCAAAGATAGCTCACACATGGAGCATATATTTGAAAATCTGAAATATATATATGAATATATGAAGAGACAAAGTATACACATTGATGCATGAAGACACGAAGCATACACATAAGACACATTGTTGGATTTCTTTTCATTGAATAGAATTATTCCTTCCTTTCCCTTTACCCTGCGGGATGGCAGGATCAAGGCTCTGATACCATTTGTAATGTCCCTTGTCAGTTTAAGACTTAAATAACCACAAAATTTCTTAATGTGCTTTTGATCTAAATGGACAAATTTATGATTCCATCTAACTAACCAAAGCAAGAGAAATATCTAATCATATCAAGACATCTACATGTGATCAACAACATTCATATCCATCTTATTACCTTTGCTAACATAAGAAAGACGGATTTGGGAATGTAACCAAAGCGCCTAGAGACCATTCCCAATAGGCTCCCACAAGGTTTACAGGTCCAAGCCCAAACTCTTGGGACGTTGACCCCCACCCTATTTTGGGGCAGAAAGCTATTGGCAGGATTTAGACAAGTCCCTCCTTGGAGACATTCTTGCATTCCTCCTGTTCAATCTAGCAAGGTGATAAGTCTGAACATGATCATATATATATAATATATATATATATATATATATAATATTTGTATGTATAGATATCCTCTTTATTTATTAATGATAACCAATGTTCAATATAAGTAATGGTGCTCAGAATTGGCATACCTGATGCCACTACACATATACGGTTTTGCTGTTGCAGAATCTTCAATTTATAATTCTTGAATATTAATCTTCCTTCACACTTCTGCTGAATGTTTTTCCCCCAAAATCTCTTCCCTCAAATGAACCCTCTTCCCTTTATATCTCTTGATGTGAGGGAGTAGTCACACCTTTTCATCATAAATGCCCTTTGGCAAGAGACACAACCCTTCACCATTAGCACCCTTTGGAAGAGTGCATCTCTTCATTATTTATGCCCCTTTGAAAGAGATACACCATTTCACAATTAGATCTGCACTTCCTATTTAAATCATATCTACTTCTCATTTCCTATTCTCCCCCTTCAAATGAAGTTCTCTTCTCCTTTTTATACTTCATACTTGAGGGAGTCACAACTTATCATTTCATGCCTTTTGACCATTCATTAACTTTAATCAAATATTAATTATGTGTAATTATATTCTTTATATTTTAATTTAATTTTTAATTTTTATTATTTTGTATTTTAATTTTATTATCATTTATTATTAATTTATATTTCAAAAGTGGGGACATTACATCCATGCTATGAGGAGTTCACTACCTAGGAGTGGCATTGAGCAAGTGGACAGGCAGTGTAGGAGGGTCTGTTAAATCATGACATAAGGTGGATGCATCAGTCAGGCTCGGTTAAATAAGGAAATAGTAAGGGTGGATTTGTTCATGATTGAGGGACGCAAGGAGCATAGAGTATAGTAATCATTGCGAGGAAGAAAAAGGAACTTCTGAAAATTAAAACAAAATTCAACTTCATTCCCAGGACAATTACCTTGGGGATGGAAGCCCTCAAGAAGCAGAACAAATTCAGAGTGACTCAAAAATTTCAGTAGTGTTCAAATATGCATGTGTATCAGACTAGCATGTTCAGATATGTAATCTGTATGATGTATCAGACAGGTAAATTTTTCAAGTTGTATGTGTGTTCGAATAAAAAATAAAAATAAAAAATATTCATTCCTGACAAGGTTTGTTATTTTGTATGCATTTACTTGAGGACTTTACACTGCATTGAACATTGAGATAGAAAAATACAATGCCAATGTGGAAAATGGACAGTACATAACACATTTTCATCTATAACAGATGTAAAATTGCAGTTCACAAAAAGAATTGGTCATTGCTTTCTATTCCTCAAAATACAAACTCTGCTACAAAAGCATTGCATCAAACATATGCAATGGAGACAAAGAAACTTTAAATAAAGACAGCAAATTCTGAATCTTTTATCTATTGGAAAAAAAAGAATATTAGACTACAAATAGGACTGCAACTATTGAAAATCCAAGATGGTGACCATCCATACAATACTAAGAAACACAAGCTTGCCACTTTCAGTAAAACAATTTTGGATCATTCCACATTAGTTTGAACACATGAACTTTTCTCTGTTAACTGCTTCCCCATGAGAGTACTAGCTGAAGCAACAGAAATAGATTGTTTTGATATCTTCATGAACTGTTCCCCATCAAAGCTGCAAGCCTTTTGAAGCTTATCAGCTTCAGAATCTGCAGCTTCTGCCTCTCCGAGCAAATTTCCAGCTTCTTCAAGATCTTCAACCTCAAGTGCTGTGGACCATTCCTCCCTTGCAGAAGCAGCAACTAATCGAAGTCTCTCACATCTTGCCTTTGCTGCCTCTCTTTCCTTTACCGTGATAAGATCTTCAGCCTCTTGTAATGCAGTGACTTTCTCATTTATTTCCTCTTCCAGATTCTGCAGATCTGACAAAGCCTTCTCCATGTTATTGGTGGCAGTATCCTTCTCTATGCTTAATTTCTTTGCCTCAGCAGCAACTCGCCCGGCTTCCTTGAAATTTCTTGATGCAGCTGCTACTTTCTTTTCTGCTTCTAACTCTGGACCCCTTTTTTCAATAAACAATATCTTTTGCTTCATAGAACTCATCTCTTGATTGAGGTTTGCTTTGGCAGATGAAAGCTCCTGTTTTCAAAATGATCACTAATTCAGTACTATGCACAATAGAAATACAAATGTCTTGTTCTTTATATAGCACATTGTTAATGAAAAAGAATTCTAGACAGTTCCCTTTCTTAGAAACTCCTCATGCCTGATTAAGGCTTGACTTATGTGACCACCATTGTCATGTTACTGGTTTCCTTGCAAGTTTCTAATGGAGTTTTTAAATTTTCGTTTTGTATAGCCAAAATATCTTTCACTAAGGACAAAGTAATTCATAGCTTTAGCCCAAACAAAAACGAAACCATACTCAAGGAGAGCATTATAATCCTTTGCTATGGGTGATCAAGGTTCTGAAAAGAAGTTTTGTAGGAGATTTTCTAAGAATTGTTTGGTCTAAAGCCCACTCAACTAAATTGCAAAAAAGTGTTGCTTGCAATATGAAATTTCCATGACCATCCTGCAGCCTATGAAATAGGCATTCAAAACCATGCTCAGCAATTTACAGTTAGAGAATATTCATTCAAAGAAGGAAGGTAACCAATGAGTATGATACATATAGCATTCAGAAACAGATTAGAAATAAAGCATACTAATCCATACAATAACCAAAAAAACCATAAAAAAATCAACTACAATATAAAGTGGTAGCACCATAAAGAAGAATGATTTGAATAAATTATTTGCACCAAAACACTGCATGATCTGTCAAAAAAATAGAAATTGCAATTATGATTCATGATGCCCATTCAGTTTTTTCTGACCCTTAAAGTTTCTAAAAGAGATTGCAATGGACGTGAGCTTCAAAATAGCCAAAAACAATGAGCAATGTTGATTCTGACACAATGTTATATGCATGTTAAATCTCAAAAATCCCCCAAAGGGCAAGAATCACTGGCGTGAATAAACCAAAGGATTGCATATCAAAGCAAGATGTCTAATCCCTGAACCATAGAAAAGAAGTTTGAAGTGTTGGCTAAAAATTTTGTAAGCTACTAAGACTACACCTTACAAAATTGTAACTTTAGAAAACGATATAATGAGATAAATCTCTCCTCTCAGCAATAGGGGAGGCTCCCTTCTTACCATAGGTGGCTTCAGTAGGATTTCAACTGAAATTGAATAAGGGTGATACTTCTAATCCTTTCCTCTTTTATAAGAAAAGATTCACAAATAAAGACAACTTATTAACTCTACAAAGATCACCTATTGCTATGATAATACCGGTGACTTAGCAATTGACATAAGAACAACTCCCAAGGCAGCAGTTATAAATATATTTGGTGAATTAAAACAAGAGCCCAAAGTCTCTTGCAATTAATCCTATTTTGAGATAACGAGAACTAATAGTGAGGCTCAAAGTCTCTCACTAATAATTCTGAAATTAAAAGAAAAATACTCAAAGTCTTCAATTCCCAGTATTCACAGCCACTACTATTATAGCAATTCTCCTCTTGTAGCTCAAAGTCTCTCAAAAGGTGAATTGAAACCTCCAATGATTTACACAAGTTTAGTTTATGAAATGAATTCAAGAACGATTGAACAATGCAACATAAGAACACACCATTCAATCCCAAGATTCGCAACACAAAGTTTGGAAAATCTTGCTACTTTTATTCACTTTTGACAATTCGTACAATGA